>JAJIBD010032283.1:0-141551 GCA_021461705.1 Cryptotis parvus
GGGGACCATATGGGTTGCTGGGGATCGAACCCGGGCCGGCACAGGCAAACGCCCTACCCGCTGGGCTATCGCCCCGGACCCCAGAGGGGCAATAATTTAGAGCATAGAATTACTCCAAGGCGGTAGGGATCACTGAAACCACAGCTCCTAGGGAGGGCAGCCCCCGCCGCGGGGCACGCTGGGAGTTGTAGTCCAACCCTGTGGCCGAGGGGCGGCGCCGTGAGTTTGCGCATGCGTACACCTGCCGAGGAGCATGGCGGACGTGGGGTCTCAATCCTGCAAGAGAAGCGCGAAGATGAAGCCGAGGGAGACGGAGGCGCCTGTCAAGGAGGAAAAAGGGAGGAAGCGTGGGGGAATGGCACCTCCGGTCCTGTCCGCTTACCTTTCTCTGGCTTCCGATTAAAAAGCGTGTTGAGGGAGTCCGCGCGGGACAAGATCATCTTCCTCCACGGGAAGGTACCTGGAGCAGCCCCGGGGGCAGAGGCGGGCGGGGAGGGCCGGGAACCCGGCGGGTCCGCCGGAATCTCCAGGGGTCACGCCTGGGGCTCTGTTTCCTCCAGTCCTGGAAATGACGCTCAGCGCTCCGGAGTGTGCTGCCGATGACGGACGTGCAGCACTCCCGGCTTCATTCCGCCCGGAGAGGTGCTGGGAGCTCAGTCCTCCTCATTAATGCCCCGGAACCACTGTGCGAGGGGGAGCCCAGCCTAGGAGAGAGTGCTTGTGAAGCTGGTGATTCCGTTCCACACGTCGTATCCTCATAGGCCTGAGCTTGCCGGGCCCATGGATCACCAGGAACCGTGGGGTCTTCCGAGCTGGCCCTCATTCCAGCTCAGCCAGTATGTGTCGTGGCGCTTTCAGTGCGTGTTCGCAGACAGGATGGAGACGAGGTGGCCCGGTTCAGTAGATAACTTGATTTTGACCTAAAGGAAGGGGATGGCGAGGGAACGGGGGAATTTTTTTTCCCCTTGTTTTTTTTCTCTAGAAGGATGGGTGAGCACTTTCGTATTGGGGGGGTTTAGACATGCATGATTCATCGGAGAGAGGGGTGGGCCAGAGCAGGGTTCTCTTCTGGGTATCCCAGGCGCATACAGAGCCTGGACTCGGGATCAGGAATCTTTCTCCCGGATTCAGCCTTTCCCATCTCACCTGTCTGCTCCTCCCCGGTGGGCTGTTGTGATGCGTCTCAGAGGAGACCCAGGGTCCAGCCTGGAGCTGACACTTCCTGGAACTGTCCTCTGGGGCAGTGCCAGAGGATCTGAGTTTGTCTTCACAAGGTTCTGCCTGGTCTCTCTGGCGGCGGCCACCGCACCAGTCGAAGATTTGAGCACTGGCTTGGTAGCCGGGCGTTTGTAGGGATGAGGAGGATTTTCTTCCTCTTCCCACACTGGCTGTATATGGGACCGCCAGAGACTCGCTGTCTTCCACCGCACAGGCTTCAGTGAATCCACCATGGAAGAGAGCTGGGGTGCTCCACATCCTCTGGGGGTGGGCATGTGATAATTGGGGTTCAGAAGATGCCTGGCTCAGGAGAAGAAACCCGGTGCCATTGGCAAGCCTTTCCGAGGGAGGGAAAGCCAAGTGCTGGGTTTCTGAGGCCTGGCCTGGCATCTCTGCCCTGCAGGCCTCAGGGTACGTGCCCTGGCCCACCACTAGTCAGCTGGTGTCTTTGCCCCAGGTGAATGAGGCCTCTGGGGATAGGGGACGGTGAGGACGCCATCGTGATCCTGGAGAAGACGCCGCTCCAGGCGGAGCAGGTGGCGCAGGTCCTGGCTGGCAGCCCCGAGCTACAGCTGCAGTTCTCCAATGATATCTACAGCACCTACCACCTGTTCCCCCCGCGGCCACTGACGGGTGAGCGCTGCGGGGCTGGGGCTCTCGGGAGGCATGTGCAGAGTGGGGGGATTCCCAGAAGCTGCTTCTGCTTCTCAGAATGTGGGGGTCCAGGGGCCCGGAGTGATAGACCAGCGGGTGGGGCGTTTGCCTTGCATGTGGCCGACCCAGGTTCGATCCCCGGCATCCCATATGGTCCCCCAGCCACTGCCAGGAGGAATTCCCTGAGTGCAGAGCCAGGAGTAACCCCTGAGTGTCGCCAGGTGTGACCCAAAAAAGCAAAAAAAAAAAAAAAAGACTGTGGGGGTCCAGAGGGTGCTGCCAGTCCCGGGAGGAGAGTGGCCAGGTGTGATGAGAACAGGACACAGACGGTGCCCCCACAAAGGGCGCATCAGAGAAACCCGGCTCCAGCAATTTCGAGGGAGCTGCTCAAGGGCTGTGACGAGCATCATATGTCTCCGCCCTCCTGACTGCTCATGTTCATTCTAAGTACAAGCCACTGTCGGCCCTTTTCACCTGCAGAATGGTGCTTTACAGGTGAGGAAATGGAGGTTCTGGCTTATTTTGTTTGGGGTGGTGCTGGGTTTTAAACCAGGGCCTCACACATGCAAGGTGAGTGCTCTACCACCAGGCCCCCTCCCGGGCCCCAGAAAACGTAGGTTTTGTGAAGGTGCAGAGACTGAGCCCTTCCCTGAGGGAGGACTTGCTGCTTGCTGGGCTGTGGCCGACGCCTGTTGGGGTACAGAGAGCTCTTCCCTTCTAAAGGCTCCAGCTTCTGTTTGGTTTTGGGGGCCACACCTGGTGGTGGTGCTCAGGCCTTACTCCTGGCTCTACCTTCAGGGATTACTCTTGGGTATGTTTCGGGAGGATCGTTTGCAGTGCTAGGGGTTGAACTGGGGGTGGCAGCGTGTGAAACGAGTGCGTGTCTTAACTCTTGTACTGTTCTTTCTGCCTCCTCATTTGTGGTCGGAGTCCTGCTTTGATTGGGGTTAGGGGATTGAAGGGCAGGAACTTGGGGTTAAAGGCGGAGATTTGATTTGGATCGAAAGTAGATTGCAGGCGTTAAGAATAACACTCTGGGGCCCAGCGGGTAGGGCGTTTGCCTTGCATGAGACTGGCCCATGCTGGCCTGGGTTCAATCCCGGCATCCCATATGGTCCCCAGAGCACCACCAGGAGTGGTTCCTGAGTGCAGAGCCAGGAGAAACCCCTGAGCATTGCCGGGTGTGACCCAAAAAAGCAAAAAAAAAAAAGAAGAAGAAGAAGAAGAAGAAGAACGCTCTGAGGGCCACCTGCCCCTTGAGGTGTTGCAGGTGTGGCTGTGGTGCCCGGCTGCTTTGGCAGGTGGCAGACAGGTCACAGTATAGGCTTGTCTACACCCCCCAGGGCTCTGCCCTGTGGGCCCTGGATGGTGGATGGTCTGACATAGGAAGAACAGTGCGCAGCTGCGCAAGAGGCTTAGATAACAAAGTAGGCTAGGACCAGGTCCTTCCCAGGATCTTTCACATCTGTACAACAAAATGATCATTGTAGTTGTAACAAACTGGGGAGGTTGATGGGGAATCACTATCTTCCCATTCATCATCAATTTGCTTGAGCGGGCTCCAGTAACATCTCCATATGTCCTGTCTCATGCTAGTAGAGCCCAAGGGCATCTGCTCGCTCCAGAAACATAAAAGAGCCTCAAACCATTATATTAGGTCATGGGAATGACCTAACATAGTGTTACTGGTATTTGGCATATCAAATACGACATGGGCAGCTTGCCAGGCTTGCCGTGCGGGTGGCATACTCTTGTAGTCACCTCTAAATACAGCATTTATTGATGAACTGCATGGCTGCATGTGGCCGTGCGAGCTGGGCTTGATGGGGAATGAGGAACTATAATGTCACATTAGAAATCACTACTGAATATACCCAATAGATAATTGCATCATAAACTGTAAGGCAAGTCACAAGGTGTAGGAGGAGAGAGAAATACAAAGACAGAAAGAGAGAGAAAGATGAGAGACTCAGATGCATGGGGGAGAACTGCCATCCAGCTCTCCCCTAGCTCAGCTGACCATGAGGCTCCCAGGAGGCAAGATGGGTTTTGGGAGTGGGTCCATCACTTCTGTAGGGCCTCGGAAGCAGCCGGATGAGACTCTCTCACCATAATAGCCACCATTATCATGGTCTGAACCCCACAGCTCATAAGAACCCACACAAGAGAGATGCTGATCTCAAAACCAGTTCAGAGCAGCCAATTTTGAGCCCAGGTAGGCGGTTCTCAGAGGTGGAAGTCACCGGGCATTCCTGGAGATGGAGCTGGGGTACCCCTTCCCTTCTCTGACCTGTCTTGAAGGCCTGGTGGCCCCACCCACAAACTGACTCAGGGCTCCCAGCCATGATGCAGAGACTCAGACACATGGGGAGAGCTGCTATCTGGCTCTCCCCCTAGCTCAGCTGACCATGAGGCTCCCAGGAGGCAAGATGGGTTTTGGGAGTGGGCCCAAAACCTCTGTAGGGCTCGGAAGCAGCCTTGATGAGACTTGCTCACCATAATAGCTGCCATTTTTGTGGTCCAGACCCGGTACATCAAACTAGTGGAACCAGTCATGTTCTAGAATATATTGCAATCTACAATGTGTAAGAAAGGGAAACAAGGAGGAGAGAGAAAAAGAGAAAGGAGATGTAGAACCTGCCATGGAGGCAGGCTGGGGGAAGGGAGAGGGAGGGTGGACATTGGTGATGGGAGATGGGCAGGGGTGGAGGGATGGGTGTTGGAACACTGTAGAACCAAAATTCAAACATGAACATCTTGTAATTGTATATCTAATAGTGGTATAATAAAATATTTTTAAAAAATAAAAACTATTTCTTAAAAATAAAAAAAAGAATAACGCTCTGAGATTCTGGAAGCCTGTCTTCATGGAGTGTTTTCTTTCATCGTATTTCCAAAGTGGGTGATGAGCTGGGGAGGACGGCACGAGACCCAGCGGTCGTGACCTCAGGTGCACTTTCTTGGTTGTTTTTTTTTTCTTTTTGCTTTTTGGGTCACACCCCGCAATGCTCAGAGGTTACTTCTGGCTCTTCACTCAGGAATTACTCCTGACGGTGCTCCGGGGACCATATGGGATGCCGGGATCCAACCCAGGTCTGCTGCATGCTAGGCAAACGCCCTTCCCGCTGTGCTATCGCTCCGGCCCTCAGGTGCACTTTTCGGTTTGTTCATTTAAGGTCGGTTTCGATTGCTGAATGATTCCTTTTTCCTGTGAAGGGCACAAGAGTCTTTTGGGTAGCTGGACCCCAGGGCAGCTTTGCGGCACATGGGGGACACCTTGGCCTTGAGGACCCTGTTTGGGGGTCACACACAGCGGTGCTCAGGGCTTCTTGGATCTGAGCTCAGATATCACTCCGGCAGGTGGGGGCCATTTGGGATGCCGGGCAAGCACCCTCCCTCCTGTGCTATCTATCGCTCTGGCCCCCTGGGACATCTTTTCCAAGCAGGAACTGCTCCTCTTTGGCCCACCTCCTTCTCTCAGTTCTGTGCCTCTTGGTTTAGCTCCCAGATTTCCAGGGAAGGGTTTCGCTTTCCAGGCATGCTGCCGTCGCCTTGGAGTATATTTCACCTTTTCTGTATACTCCCTACAGAGGACGGCTCTTGTACTTAGCAAATGCATGTGAGCCCTTGATGCCAAGACATACAAACCCAGAGCAGGACCACCGGCCACTGCCGAAAGGGAGCCCGAGGCCCGTGAGGCAGTGCAGGGACAGCTGCGCCATGTTCTCAGCCTGAGGCGCCTTCGGTACAGGGTGTATCGCTGGGCAGAGGTGCTGGAGCCCCCCAGACTGCTGTCTCCGGCCATCACTGTGGCTCCCCACTTTCCTTTGGTCTCCCCTCAGGAGTACCCTGCTCTGTCCAGAGCCCCACGGTCTTGCTTCCCGCTGCTTCTCCCGGCCCTCCGAGCTGGCGCAGATGGCTGCAGCCCTGTCCTGCTCCTGTCACGTTTCCCGGGATCTGTGTGCCAGCGGTGGGTGAATGCACCTCGCCATGTGGAACCTGCTTCTTCCTCTCGTGTCCACTCTTTTCTCTTCTTTTGCTTTTTGGGGTCACACTCCGGCGATGCTCAAGGCTTACTCCTGGCTCTGCACTCAGGAGTTATTCCTAGTGGTGCTCGGGGGACCATATGGGATGCCGGGGATCGAACCTGCGCTGCGTCTGCGTTCAAGTCAAGTGCCCTCCCCACTGCTGTCGCTCCGGCCCCCATGCCATTCTTGCCTGTCCCCCAGGAACCCTAGCTGCTGCCCGCTTCTTGGCAGGGCTTTCCGTCTCGGCCTGTAGGCAGCATGCGGATAGTCTCTTGTTTTTCACTCCATCGGCCCCCTGGCACCAGGATTTAGAGCAAACTGGGGAGGAGGTTGGGGGGGGTTCCCTTAACACACTTGTTAACAGATCCGGCCCACGTATGGTTTGGCAGCCCTTTTCCAGAATTTTCTGCCCATGGAGGAGCAGCAGTAGCCTGCCGAGGGGACTGAGGTTAGAAACCAGAGTCCTTGCTGGGACAGTCTCCACGGGCCAGGGCACATGTTTTGTCTGCTGGAGACTGGGCGTGGTCCACAACACTGCGTGGCTTCCCCGAGCACTGCCTAGTGTGGCCCCATAACCAGACCAGCAGATGAGCGGGGCAGTAGGTCGGCAGCCCAGGCTCTTGTCTTGCCTCTGCACACTGCTGTGACTCCCCAGCTCCACAGGCGGCCATCCCGCACTCCAGGAGTCACCTCTGAGCAGTGGGCCAGGTGTAGCCCAAGAACACCACTGGGTAGGGCCCAGCGTGCCTCCCCCATCAATGAAAGACCCAGAGTCTGCCCCACTGGGCGGTGATTCACATGCTGGCAGGCCACCTCTGCTTCTCCATCTCAGACCTGGCCAGGAGCCACCTGCTCCCATGGGGCCAAACACCTCGAGGAGGGGACTGGAGCGATAGCATAGCGGGGTAGGCATTAGTCTTGCACATGGCCAACCTGGGTTTGATCCCCAGCATCCCATACGGTCCACTGAGCACTGCCAGGAGTAATTCCTGAGTGCAGAGCCAGGAGTAACCCTTGAGTAATGTGAAAAGAAAGCCAAAAATAAAAACACAAAATAAAACAAACACTTGAGGTCTTGAGCCCCCCTCCTATCCCCCGGGTAGCCGGTGAGGGACTGGGTGCAGGGTGAGAAGCAGGGGTGCTCGGGTGTTTAGGGACATCTGCACCTAGAGAGTAGCGGCTGGGCCTGGGCGGGCCTGGAGTTGTGGAGACAAATGACAAACCGGCCTTGTTTAGGTGGGAGCACCAAAAAGAGAGAAGCAGTTTCAGCCTCGATGTAGGGAATATTGCATCCGCAGCCAGTCCCATAGTAGGTTCTCAGGAAAGGCTCCCTGAAGAACGACGAACTCCCAAACCAAGCCATCTCTTAGCTGTCTCGACTGTTTTCACCTGTGGCAGATAATGCGTGACCACAAGGGGGCAGCATTTCCAAAGACTTGCTGTGCCATCCGTCTGGGCCTTGTGCAAGGCACCTATTGGGCACGCTGATGGTGTCCAGGATCTTAAAACAATTCCTGCAGCCTGGGCCCTCTGAGTGACCTCTGTGCCCTCATAATGGCCCTGTGGGATTTTCTCCCATCTCTTGGTACGCCATCAGCTCTCCCCATAACGTGCTTGCCTAGGGGAGACCCTGCTCCCAGTTTCTGACCTGGCTGCTCTCCTGGCTTCTTGAGCTGTTTTTCTAGTCATTGCCAAGATTCTTCTTCTATAGCGCCCCCCGGACAGGGGTGGGGGCATTAGCTGGAACAGTTGGTGGGATGGGGGGCAGTGGGGGCACCATTAACCTAGGATGTAACTGAGGGGACTTTCTGTTTATTCATTTAATACAAGTAAATTTCTGAGGAGAGTGGTGCTGAGTAGTTCTGTTTTTCCTGAAAGGGGACATTAGGCCGAATGAGGGACTTCTGCTGTAGCCTGAAAGTTCTGCAGTGCCCTTCCGCACTCGTGGCCACGAGGGGCTCCTCCCCACCCGCACCCCATTGCTGTCTGAGCAGGTGTGGAGCCTTCTTACCCACCTGGTACATCCCGAGTACATCCTGAACAGTGGGCGCTCCAGGGGTCGTGAGTGGGTGGTACAGGGGTTAGATGTAGGTCTGGCTGGGTCAGCCATACCTGAACTGGAGACCTGACTATGCCCTTGACCGGATGTGAGCATGAGGAAATTGACCGGATGTGGGAAATGTGAGTCCCTTTAGCAAACAGGAAGTGCCTGCAGCCCGCCAGGTGCTGGGCTAGATATTAGCTATGTCCATGTGAACCCTGATCTCTGTCTTCAGGGGTTTGGGGACAGCCATCCAATAGGCCTGGGTGTGCGTGAGTGGCTGCAGAGCAGAAGGGCTGCCCAGTCAAGGCCAGCTGGCCCTAACCTGGGGAAGGGAAGTCACCACCTCTGTAGAAGCTGGCGAGGGCAGGCGGTGTATGGACTGGGGCCAGTGGGTGGCTAGCAGGCAAGTGTTATGATCAGTTCCTTTCCTGTTACTGAGCCACTAACCGAGCCCACCTCTCACGGTTGCAGAGTGAGACAGGAAGTGTCCAAAGACCGTTTCAGCCTCTAAACACGGCATCAGTGCTCTTTCCCTGACCGGACTAGGCAGAAGGTGGACATCAACACAGGCGCTGTGATGGGCTCCGAGGCAGTGAGAATGGAAGAGCGGAGTGCCCGGTTAATTAAGACTAATCTCACCCTCCCAAGTGTGACTTGACGATGAGTTGGCTAGGGTGGGGAACCGAAGCTGGACTTCTACCAGTTTGAACTCTCGGTGCTCACCAAGGCCCAGGTGGGATGGGCAGGGCCCCTATGCCCAGAGAGCTGTCAGGGGCTGAGCATGGGAGTGTACCCATGCCATGTGGCTGACCACTCTCTGAGCTGTGTAATGAATTTTAACTAAGGAGTAAAACTGCCTGAGTTTTGTCTGCGAGTCTTTCATACAGTTCTCAAGAACCCACGGGCACAGGAAAGCTGCCCTGGCTCTGATTTCCACCCAACACTAGTCAAGCCTTTTTTCCCCTTTTTTGGTTTTGGCCCACATCCAGTGGTCCTGGTGGGGCTATAAGGGGGCGGTATAGGACCTGGGTTGGCCTTGTGCAAAGCAAATGGACTGTCTGCTCCCGCACCTTTTTTTTTGCTTTTTGGGTCACACCCGGCTGTGCTCAGGGGTTTCTCCTGGCTCTGCACTCAGGAATTACTCCTGGCGGTGCTCGGGGGACCATATGGGATGCTGGGGATTGAATCCAGGTTGGCTGCGTGCAAGGCAAACACCCTACCCGCTGTGCTATCGCTCCGCCCCTGGTTTGACACTTTTGCTCCTGAGATTGGAACCTAGGACTCCCACATTGGGGCAAGGCCCAGATGGGGCTGTGTTTATGGCCTCAACAGCCTCAGCTGGTTTTCTCCCTTTGCTATCTCCCTTTGTTATCTCAGAGATACCAGTGGAGTTGAGATAAGGTATATAAAGCTGCTTGGTGTGCATCTGTATATGATAACTCTTGGCCTTTTTTTGGTTTTGTTTTGTTTGTTTTGGGCCATATCCAATGGGTGCCGGGTGCCCTAGTGCTACTTGCTGTATTATCAGCTACCTGCTGTATTATCACTCCAGCCCAGGGCTCCTTGAATTTTAAGGGCCAGAAACACAAATAAAGGCCCTGGGGCCGAGGGATAGTACAGTCAGTAGGGCACTTGCTCTGTATGCGTCTGACCTGGGTTCAATCCCCACATCCCCCAGAACCCACCAGAAGTGATCCCTGAGTGCAGAGTCAAGAGTAAGCCCTAAACACCACCTGATGTGGCCTCAAAACTAAAACAGCATGGGCGGAGTGATAGCCCAGCGGGTAGGGCGTTTGCCTTGCACGCGGCTGGCCTGTGCCGGCCTGAGTTCGATCCCCAGCATCCCATATGGTCCCCCGAGCACCGCCAGGAGTAATTCCTGAGTGCAGAGCCAGGAGAAACCCCTGAGCATAGCCGGGTGTGACCCAAAAAGGAAAAAAAAAAAACACTAAAACAGCAAAAATTCCTTGCGTCTTGAGCTCGAGGTCTCGTCCACACTCAGCTTCAGTCCTGGTTCTCTTCAGGGCTGTTTGATCCCCAGCACCCAGTCCAGTTTGATCCCCTTGGGCCCTGCCTCCAGGAATAACCACTTGAGCACAGAACTGGGACTAATTCCCCAGCAGAGCTAAGTGGTGGGCCCCCAAAAACTATAATTCTGTGGTGCTTGACCAGAGAGCTAATGCAAGGTGTTGAATGCAGGCTTTGCATGTAGGAGGCCTGGACTCGAGCCCTGCACTGGAACATCCCCCCAACATTGCTGGAGCAACCCCCAAGCACAGAGCTAGGTGTGGCCCCCGACATTGCTTAGACCTCCCCATGGGGCAGCGTGTGCTCCCCCTGAGGAAAGGCCAGGGCAGCCGCTCACGCCTCGTGTGGGGGTGGCCAGTGGACCCCCCATTGAGGTCTAATGCCCCCTTTTCTGGAAGCCCAGGGAGGAGACCATGAGTGTGACCCAGAAATCCAGACCATCTTTTAAAAGGCCAATTGTTTTCTCTGGTTCAGGTGCAGGCCTGGAGTCCTCGGGACCCCTTGGGTTGCATAGAATATCTGTGGGCAGCTTTCTTCCCACACCCTCTGCGCAGCCCAGACCTGGCGGCATCACATGACAGGAGCATCTAGGTAGCAGGTATTAACCACAGAGATGAGTGGTGGGCCTCCCTAGAGGTGGGGAAAGAAGGAACCTTTGCTTTGCACATGAGGAAGGGCGAGTCTGCACGCAAGACAGGTAAAGCAAGACACAGAATACACACAGTGGGATTCTTTTTTTTGCTTTCTGGGTCACACCCGGCAATGCTCAGGGGTTACTCCTGGCTCTGCACTCAGGAATTACTCCTAGCGGTGCTCAAGGGACCATATGGGATGCCGGGGATCGAACCTGGGTCAGCTACATGCAAGGCAATCCCACCCCCAACCCCGTGCTATCGCTCAGGCCCCAGGGATTCTGATTAGATAATATGACTGAAGAAAACCAGAACAGGGGCCGGAGGCGATAGTCCAGTGGGTAGGGTGTTTGCCTTGCAGGCAGCCAACCCGGTTCGATCCCGGCCAAATGGTCCCCACGCAGTGCCAGGAGTAATTCCTGAGTGCAGAGCCAGGAGTAACTCCTGAGCACGCTGAGTGTGATCCAAAAAAGCAAAAAAAAAAAAAAAAAAAAAAAAACAGAACAGGTAGACTGCTGAGGAATTTGCAGAGACAAAAAGTCATTAACCTCTAAATCAACAAAATGCTTTTTCCAATGGGGCTGGTCTGAAGGAATGTCAGGAGTTGTAGCGTGTTCTGTTCTTAGCTTCAGTCACAGTTGTTCTATTCTTTGTGGCTCTGAGACCACATCCCGCAGAGCTCGGGACTTACTCCTAGCTCTGCTCAGGGTCGTCACTCTTGGCAGTGGGTACGGGACCATGTGTGGTGCAGGGAATTGAACTGGAGTCTTCTGCATTCAGAACAAACAGCTTAACCTTAACCTTAACCTCTGTACCATCTCCAGCCCTTGGTCTTCTGGTTAGGTCTCTATACAGCACACGGTCATATTCTTATGCAGTACATCTGGATATGCATACGCGTGTTTCTCATCTTATTTTATCTTGGTTGGTTCTACATCCGGGGGTGCTTGGGGGTGGCTGCAGGCAGTGCTTGATGGGCCACGCAGTGTCAGGTCTGGAATCGGGGCTCCTGCACGCAAAGCCTGTCCTCAGCGTGGTGAACTCTACCACCCGGCATACACTCACACAGCTCCTGTGTCTCAGTCAACCTTGTTTTCTGTGCACAGTATACTTTGTAGTTGAAAATTCAAGAAAGGCCAGGGATTGTGGCTCAGTATATGCCGCCCTGGGTTCCCACCCTGACACTGCTCAAGAAATAGGCCGAGAACTAGCTCGGGGAGGGGGGGTGTGTTGCGTGCAAACTCAGCAATGCCGAGTCTGACCTCTGACACTGCTGGTGGGGTCTCCCCATACCACAGTGCCCGAGAGCACGGTGTTGTGAAGGCCCAGTACTGATGCTAGCCAGGGGTGACCCAGCCAACCCCGAACCCACAGTGGTGGGAAAAGCCGCAGGGCCCTGGGAGAGCTGCCCCGCTGTTAACGCCCCGCTGCTGAAAGTGAAAGCGAGCAGCTGCCGCTTCTGGGTTTGGGGAATCAGGGGACTTCCTCTGCTGATCTCTGCCTCTTCTCAGCCCCGACTCCTGCCAGTGCTGAGCTGGGGACCAGCAGGTCTCAGCCAGGATACTGGCTGGCAAGGACATTCTAAAGAGGTCCCCTGGCTTCCACGGAAGTGGGCAGTTCCTGGGGGCTCACATCTCACCCTGACTGTTTACTGTGCGACAAGAGTGGATCAGGGGGTGACTTGTGTCCTGGGCTGGTGACAGGGCCGCTGGCTGCACTCTGGAAACTCCGGTCAGGTTGCTGAACATTAGCACTGCCCCGCCTTCTCAGCCCTGTCCTGTCCCCAGCAAATACAGAGTCTGGTCATTGAGAGGCCCAGAGGGCCACTGAGACCAGTACAGAAAGGGTCTCAGAAAGGGTCCCCACTTCCATGGTCTAAGGGCCAGCTCTGGTGGGCCCCCCGGGCCCAGATGATGAGTAAGGCACACACAGCTCTTTCTCAGTTGGCCCTAGTTGCTCCTGGTAAGAGATTATGTGTAGGGCTTGTAAAACTTGCTCTGGGAACCCTAAACACATAGTTCTTATTCCATCGCCTGGGCCTTGGTTTTTGCTTTTTTTGGCGGTGTCCCCACCCCGTAGTGCTCAGATCCCTGGCTCTGCACTCAGGGATCACTCCTAGTGGGCTTGGGGGACCCTGTGGGGTGTCAGAG
Organism: Cryptotis parvus; assembly: GCA_021461705.1. NCBI lineage: Eukaryota > Metazoa > Chordata > Mammalia > Eulipotyphla > Soricidae > Cryptotis > Cryptotis parvus. The sequence continues at coordinate 12,755 of JAJIBD010032283.1, forward strand.
GTTGAACCGGGTCAGTCGTTTTAGGTTTATGGCAAGCTTTAGGTTTTATGGGTCATGTGGACCATCTATTCTTCCAGCCCTTTGCTGCTCCTCATCCCCCTCACCGCCTGTCTTCCCATCCAGTGCGTCCCTATTCCTAATGTTGTGGAACATTTTGCCGCCTCGCTAGAAGGAGGGCTGTGTGCATCTTCTAGACGTTGCTTCTAGGTGGATACCAACCCCGTGTGTCTACGTCACCCTGGGCCCATCCACATGTGTCACATGTCAAGTGGAGCGAGTGCCCCGGAGAGCCCTCTGCAACCTGCCCTGTGAGTGTCCCCACTGGGGATGGGTGAGGCGCCTGTCTGCCCAAGGGGGCCCCTCCCACCGGGCTGCTTTTCAGTGTTGCCTGTTTGTACCCTTTCTCCCAGCGTTCACTGGCTCCAAAGTCCTGATGACACTTTTGTGTACTTGTGCGCTTGGTGTCTTTTCTGTGTTTTTGAGATGATTCAGCCTGAAGTTCATTACTTGCTATCTCGCTCCTTCCTTCCTGGATTATTTCCAGAACATTCTTTCCTGCCCCTGCTGATTGCTCTCTCCCAGAGCCTTCTTTGCTGTACTTGGGACCTTTGTCCAAACGGGCTCCCCTGCGCCGGCCGCACACGTGCCTGACACTTCTCAGGAGCAGAGAGGCAGTGAAGCCCTCTGGCCCTGGTCTGCTGGATGGTGAGGGCTGGATGCTGTGAATTCCCTGCTCTGTGGCGCTCCAGAGGAGGCCTGGTGGAACTGTGTCTTTGTAGCTGGTTTGATCTCTGTTTCTGGTTTGTTTGCTGCTCTCTTAGTCTCTTCTGGAAGTTTCCACTAGGTTTTCTTTACCTGTGGTGTCCTGGCATGTCAGGGAACGCCGCCGGGGTCCCCAACAATGTCAGGACAGAGGTTGTCTTCTACCTCCGAGGACGCCGGGAGAACAGATGAAAACTCACGAGTCCGGTGCAGTTCCAAAAATGGCTTTTAATAGTACAAAAGCTCTTCCACAGCACTCCAATATAATGACAAACTTTAGCTCTGGTCCGAACTTAGACCATACAAAAGAGCCTAAGTCTCCCACCAAAAGAGAGAGAGGATCTCACCCGAGCTGAGTCCTACCCAGAAGAAGGAGCAAAAGGCCAAAGAGCAAAAGGCTGAAAGCCAAAAGCCAAAAGCCGCAAGCCGCAAGCTAAGAGGCCCCAAAAAGGCAAAAGGTAAAAAGGTGAAGGGGGCCTCAAGTCAGCCCCCTATATACACCAAAGTAATCCAACCGGGAGGGGCATGTCAACAAAGAACTCTAAACACAGTGTAGTGCCACACCTTATTGCAGGTATAAACAAAGGTTATGCCAAGAACTAAGGAGATTATCTCTTATGTAAAACACTGGAGAGAGAGAGGGCTGATATAAAGTAATACATCTTAACTTCATGAGCTTCATGTAATCTAGATGGTACCCACAAGGTCCTTCTTATTATTATCTGCACCAGGGTGATTCTGAGTATCTTGTTCTCATGTACTGAAAGGGTCATACTCGCCTGCTTAGAGCAAACTAGTATGATCCTTCTTATAGTCTTCCTATAGTCTCAACGTAGCCAGGGTGGTAGTCTCCTGGTAAATTCTAACTGTCCCACGCTGGGTGCAGTGGGTATAAAAGAGGAGCTGTGCCCAATCTAGAAAACATAGAAGTCTTAGTAGATGTATAAGTCAGAAGTTATTCAATCAAGGTGACTTCTGTAAGTGCCACACCCTCTAGCAGTGTTTACATAGAAGAGAAGTCTCATTAGAATAAACCTTGACTTAAGTAGATTAAGCTGGGAGTGGGCAAAAGAACAAAACTCCCAGAATAGCTAAACCTGTCCTCCAACACTGGCATTTGGTAAGGCTGTGTCGGGAGTGGAATTTCTTTCTACCACTCATTCCTTTGGGAACTTGGGGACTCTTTGACTTAAAAGTCACATCATGGATCATGGGCTGGGGAGAGGTTTAAAGGCTCAACTGGGGCCGGAGCAATAGCACAGCGGGTAGGCAATAGCACAGTAGGTAGCAATAGCACAGTAGGTAGCCTTGCACGCGGCCGACCGGGTTCGATCCCGGCATCCCATATGGTCCCCGAGCACCGTCAGGAGTTATTCCAAGTGCAGAGCCAGGAGAAACCCCCGGAGCATTGTCAGGTGTGACCCAAAAAGCAAAAAAAAAAAAAAAAAAAAAGAATAAAGGCTCAACTGTATGCTTTGATGCTGGAGCCCTGGTTTCCATCACCGAGAGAGAGAGAGAGAGAGAGCGAGAGAGAGAGGAAGAGAGAGAGAGAGCGAGGAAGGGAGAGAGAGAGACCCCGACTCCACTTCCTCTTTTCCTTTCATTGGAAGCACTAGAGTCATTCCACTGCCTTGCTCTGCCCTTGAACCTGCCAGTTGCCCTTCCCCACACACACCCGCTCTTGCCAGTTGCCCTTCCCCACACACACCGCTCTTGCCAGTTGCCCTTCCCCACACACCCGCTCTTGCCAGTTGCCCTTCCCCACACACATCCGCTCTTGCTTGCTCTCTGCTGCATCACCAACACTTTTCCCCACAGAGGGTTTGGAGGGGCTGCTTGAACACCCCCCCCCACCCCCCCACCCCCCACTGATGGTACTTCCCAGAGCAAGATGGTTGAGGCCGAGCAAAGGGTGTCTGCTGGTCAGAGGGACACTGCAGAGACCCTCCACCATTCTCCCGGGACTCTGTCTGAGCTGCTGCAGGCAAGGAATTTCTGCTCTCTGCAGATGAGTTGGACCTGGGAGGGGGCGAGCAGGAGACAGGGACCCAAGTTTGGGGAGCAAAGTAAATTGTACATAAAATAGTCAAAGCCAATCACATAAAAGAGGGTCAGAAGTACATTTAGTACTTTGGGTCAACTGTGAAATGTCCTGAGGCACTCTGTAAAGATACTAAAATGACTTTGACCTATCCCAGGAGAGGAGCAGCGTGGCCAGTTCTAGACTGGGCAGCAGAGACATAGGATGTTTGTCTTGCTGGGCCCGTTTGACAAGGCAGGGGTGCCCGGGTAAGTTCTAGGAGCTGGGTGCAGAGTGGAGCAACGGTGGGATCTCTGGAGCCTCCTGGACACAGCTTAGCAAGGGGGTCTTAGCCTCCTAAGCTTTGAAATGGGGATTATGCACAGCTTTCTGGGGGCTTTTGCTAGACCTCTTCAGTTTCCTTTGAGCAGAGGGCAGATGTTTGAAATGTTCTTCCCTCCACTGCTCACGTTAGTTTTATTTTCCGAGCACCTTGCACTTGCCTAGTTGTGTTCGTTTTCTCTGGTGCATTCATTAGAATGGTTTTTAAGATCATCTCCAGTGGGGCCAGAGAGATAGTACAGCAGGCAGGGTGCTTGCCTGGCATGTAGCTGACCTGGGTTCAATCCTCAGCATCCCGTGTGGTTCCCTGATTCCTGCCATGAATAATTCCTGAGTTCAGAGACAGGAGTAACCCCTGAGTATTGCTGGGTGTGGCCTCAAAATAAATAAAAAACTCATGAGGGGTGCTGGAGCCATAGTACAGGGGGGAGGTTATTTGCCTTGCATGCAGCTGACCATTGGTTCAATCCTCAGCATCCCATATGGCCCATGAGTATAGCCAGGAGTAATTCCTGAGTGTGAAGCCAGGAGTAACACCCTGAGCATCACTGGGTAGGACCCCAAAAACCCAGAGCTGTGTGAGAAGTGAGGACGAGGGAGGTCCCGCAGACGCCCTGGGAGTCCAGCAGACATGCCCTGTTCTGGGGCAGCCAGGACTCATTTCCTGGCCTGCCAGTGGTGGCATGTCCGTGGTGCTGGCCCTGGCTGTTGACTTTGGTTATTCTTTGGTCATTCTGCTGCTTCCGCTTCCAGGCAAACATTTGGATCTGGAAAGGCAGTGGTGGGCTGCTGGGGTCAGCACCTGCCTGGGCTTCAGCCTCTCCACTGGGAGGCTCGTGTCCAAGTGTCCACCTGTTGTGGGCTGCCGCCTGTATACTATAGGCGCCCTATACTCACCTGCCACCTGCGTATTGGCTCAGGGCTCGAGTCTGCCCTCGGGAGTAAAGCCGGCCTCTGTCTCGGTCTGTCCTGAAAGAAAAGGGACAGTGGCAGCTGGAAAGGGACCATGGCTGTGGGCCTCAATGTCCTTCCAGAGCTTGCCTGCCCACTCTAACCAGCCAGCCACCACAGCTCGGGAATGCACGGCGACCTCCCTCTCTCCCCACGTCCCTCCCTCTCTGCCGCAACCCTCCCTCCCCTCACTGGCATCTCCAGCTCGCTTACACTGTGCCTTTCTCAGAGCCAGCTCCACGTCCTAACCTTCTGGCTGCTTCTACGATTGCTCTTCTGGACCAGGGGGCATCTAGAACCTTCCTCGTGTCAGTCTCTGTTTCTCAGGCCAGATGTGTGTGACTGGGCTTTGTTGGGGAGACCCCAGGTGGGTTCCACAAGGTCTGCAGCTGAGACCGCAGAGACAGATCCTGTTTTGTTCACAGAGCGCAGGGCAGAGGTGGGGTTGCTCATACAGGGGCAGGAGGGAGGCAGGGCCACGCCCGCAACTGCACTGCTGCATGTGGCTTCTGTCTGGCACACTCAACCATGTGCACCAGGGGAGTTCCAAAACCTTCCTGGGAGAAGCTTTGTGAGAAACGGGAGGTGGGGGCCGGGCGTGGTTTCCAGCCGCCCCGCCCCGAGCTGCAGGTTCAGGCTGGAGCGTGTAGACTCGTGGGGATCTTAGATAGGTCAGAGGGACTCAGCTCTTTCTGCACCAGTTTCACAGGCATGTGAGCTCCCTTCAGGGCAGATGGGAACCATCAGCACCAGCTTTTGGGGCCACATCCAGAAAAGGGACAGGGCTGGACATCGAATTACCATTCGAGAATAATTGAGGATATTCTGGAATCACGTGCTTGTTCTTCATTTTCTTTGTTTTTTAATTTTTTTGCTTTTTGGGTCACACCGGCGACACTCAGGGGTTACTCCTGGCTCTTCGCTCAGGAATTACTCCTGGCAGTGCTTGGGGACCATATGGGATGCTGGGGATCAAACCCAGGTCGGTTGCGTGAAAGGCAAACACCCTACCCTCTGTGCTTTCGCTCCAGTCCCTTGTTCTTCATTTTCGTCTCATCTCCTCCTCTTCCTCCTTTTTTTGGATTTTGGGTCACACCCAGCAATGCTCGGGGGTTACTCCTGGCTCAGCACTCAGGAATTACTCTTGGCGGTGCTCAGGGGACCATATGGGATGCCGGGGGTTGAACCTGGGTTGGCCATGTACAAGGCAAGAGCCCTCCCCTGTGCTATTGCTCCAGCCCCTCATGTGCTTCTTAAACAGATAGGTTTGGGGGTTGTTCACATCCTCAGCACACAAACAGAACAGCCGATGAGGAGGTTCGCGGGGACGGGCCTGGTGCTTCCTCTCTGGGTCTGGCAGACTGCACAGCCTCGGGGGCCTTGGAATGGGGAGCTGGGCATGGGCAGGTGGTACCTCGGCAGACTGCACAGCCTCGGGGGCCTTGGAATGGGGAGCTGGGCATGGGCAGGTGGTACCTCCTCACCTGGAGATCGCGAGGTCCTGTGTCTGGGCAGGAAAAGTATGGACAGAGCCACGGGGGTGACGGCCCTGAGGGGGCTACCTGAGCGGCCCACATGAGTCTTTCCCTTGGCCTGCACTGAGCAGGTTGCAAGGAATGGCAGATGTCTGTCCGTGTCCTGTGTCCCATCAGGCTGGGCAGGACTGTGCAGACCCCCAGCCCTAAATGGGGGTCTCTCCCACCCCAGGGTGATGCCCTCCAGCCCTGAGCGTTAGCCCCTGAGTGCCACTGGCTCCACCCCAGCTCCACCTGCATCCCTGGGGACCAGAACAGGCGGACTCTGATCCCCAGGGACACCCCTGGCTCCCGAGAGGCTGCTGTGTTCAGAGTCTTCCTGGGAGCCCAGCCCCCGTGTTCAGGCAGGCCCGATTCTGGGGCTGCAGGGCTCACGGCTGTCTGCCTGCCCCCCCCAGCCCCACCTCTGCCGAGCCCCGACCCCCTCCCTCAGCCCTACAGGCCAACCCCCCACCTCAGCCCTACCTCATTCTTGCCCCAGCCCTACCTCACCCTGCCCCCAGCCCTACCCTCAGCCCTGCTCCCAGCCCTACCTCAGCCCTGCCCCCAGCCCTACCTCACCCTGCCCCCGCCCTACCTAAGCCCTGCCCCAGCCCTACCTCACCCTGCCCCCCAGCCCCTACCTCACCCTGCCCCCAGCCCTACCTCAGCCCTGCCCCCCAGCCCTACCTCAGCCCTGCCCCGGCCCCTACCTCACCCCTGCCCCCCCCCCAGCCCCTACCTCAGCCCTGCCCCCCAGCCCCTACCTCACCCTGCCCCCAGCCCTACCCTCAGCCCTGCCCCCCAGCCCCTACCTCACCCTGCCCCCAGCCCTACCTCAGCCCTGCCCCCAGCCCTACCTCAGCCCTGCCCCCAGCCCCTACCTCAGCCCTGCCCCCAGCCCCTACCTCACCCTGCCCCCAGCCCTACCTCAGCCCTGCCCCCAGCCCCTACCCTCACCCTGCCCCAGCCCTACCTCAGCCCTGCTCCCAGCCCTACCTCAGCCCTGCCCCCCTACTTCAGCCCTGCTCTCTAATCCCTACCCTCTTGCCTCTTCCCCCAGTCCCTGGGTCTGACCCTGGGACCTTTGCTTTGGTCAGTGTGACATGCCTCAGAAAGATAACTTGGGGGTGGGGGGTTTAGTCTGTCCTGCTCCAGAGCTGTGTGGCCATGCCAGGATGCTGCCAGCGGCCCACCCCCACGTGCTCCCTGGTCCTGGAGGCCCACAGTGGGCCTGCGGAAGTGTTTCCCCCTCCTTCCCTCCACAGCACCCACCCCGGGAGCCTTTAGGGGCACCCGTAAGGCCCGGGAGTTCCTCCGAGTGGGGGCAGAGGGGCAAGAAGGGGCCTGCATCTGCCCCTCTCCTGGCGCTACCAGCCCGCTGCCTTCCTGACACAGGTGATTAGTGGTTTGGAGAGTTGCCGCCGACCCTAACCACACCCCCTGGGCTTTCTGAGAGCGTCTAGAAATCTCCGTGGAGCCCTCCCCTTGGACATGGTGCAATGGTGAACCCACAGGCCGTCACTGCCGGAGCCTTCATCCTCTCCCCTGGTGCCCGTTGCCCCCCCGCCCCCATGCCGCGGTGCCGGTCCCCTCTGGGTTCTGCTCCAGCCTCACATCTGGGCCCCCATCAGCCTGCGCCACTGCCCGTAATAAGGAGCCGCAGTCCCGGCATGAGCTCATCGGGCGGAGCATGTCGGGCAGTGTGGGAAGAAACAGACGGTCTGGGCTCTGCGTCCTGGCGTGTCCGGTGCCACAGCGCCTTTTGGGGGCGTTGCCCAGTCTGCCTGCCCCCCCGGCAGGGGGTGCCCTCTGCTCTGCAGCGCCTTCTCAGAGGGTCGGCCTGGGGTCATGATCCTCGGAGGGCGGGGCCTCAGGCGGGTGGTTGCGGCTGGGGAGCGGTGTGACCAGTCCCGCTCCCGTGGCCACCACCCCACGGCCCTTAGCTTACCCCACTATCCACACTGGGGAACAGAGCAGGTGGGGCACAGCCCTTCCCTGCGGTGAGTGGGGCTGGGGGCGCTGGCCCCCCACAGAGAGCCCAGCAGAGCCAAGGCAGGCGGCCTCTGCTTCAGACACATCCCAGGAGCCCTTGCAGCTGTACTTCAGTGGGTCTCTGTGTGCCCAACCTCCTCCCGCCCCAGTCTGCAGCCCCCCCAACACACACATCCGGCACCTCACTCACCTTGGGCCGCGGCAGCTGTTGACAAGGTAGGGGCAGCTCTCCTGTTTCCCTGTGTGATGAGATGCTTGTGGGAACGGTGGCTGTGGTGAAGCCTTCTGAGGAAAATCCAGAGAGGGCTCTTGGCGCCATGGCGCCCTGGTATCATGGTGTCACGTGGTATTGGGGCTCTGGCATCATCCTGTAGCATCATGGACCCATGGATCATGGCCACATGGTGTCATGGAATCATGGTATCTTTGCTTTTGGGTCATACCTGGTGATGCTCAGAGGTTAATCCTAGTTCTGCACTGAGGAATTACTCCTGGCAGTGCTCAGGGGACCATGTGGGATGCAAAGGATTGAGCCCGGGTCAGTTGCATGCAAGGCCAATGCCCTCCCCACTGTGCTGTCCCCTGGCCCCAGAATCTTGGCCCGTGGCTAAGATTGCCTTGTGGCCTCGTGGCATCACGCCCCTGTGGCATTGAAAAGGCAGAGTTGCAATAGAGGAGCTCTGTGCCACTGAAGCACCCTGTTACCTGGCCAGAGGCCTTCTCTTCTCTGGCTCTCTGTTTTGGGGTGTTTTTGAGGATACACAGCATTGTTCAGGGGCTGCTTTTAGCTTAGTGCTTTGGGCTGTGTTTGGGGGAGTCGGTGGTGGTGGGATTCTAACCTGCAGGCAGGGCTGGTGCCCGCCTGGTCCCCGCCTGGTCCCGTGTGCCCTTTGCCCTGAGTCTGTTCCTGTGTCAGTCACCCTGTATTTAGTTTACGAAATCCATTTTTTCCCCAAAGGCAAAACCTAAACGTTGCAAGCCCACCGAGTGTCCAGGGCCTGCACATTCCTTGGAACCACTTTCCCATGTGCTCTGGGCCGACACGTGTTCTGCAGACCGTGTCTCAGGCGCTGGGTGAGACTGTCACGGAGCTGGTGCCTGGCTGGCGGTGCAAGCAAATGGACAGGTCAGCTGGCCATGGCAAAAAGTCAGGGAGGGGCCGGAGCGATAGCACAGTGGGTTTTCCTTGCACGTGGCCGACCGGGTTCAATTCCCCAGCATCCCGTATGATGCCCTGAGCATCGCCGGGAGTGAATCCTGAGTGTAGAACCAGGAGTAACCCGCGAGCATTGCCGGGTGTGACCCCCCCAAAAAAAAAAAGGAAGGAAGTCAGGGAGACAGGCCAGGAGAATGGCAGTGGCGGGGTAAGTGGGTGATCCGAGCAGTGACCGATCCAGACCGTCCCGCCCCAGTCCTCGAGGGCAGAGGAATGGGGAGGAAAGGCACCAGAGAGGAGCACCAGCATCTAAGACTGAAGAACGTGGAGCTGGAGCGATAGCACAGCGGTAGGGCGTTTGCCTTTCATGCTGCAGACCCGGTTTGATCCCCAGCATCCCATATGGAATAATTCCACCACCAGGAATAATTCCTGAGTGCAGAGCCAGGAATAACCCCGAGCATCGCCAGGCGTGGCCCAAAAAAAAAAAAAAAAAGACTGAAGAACATGATCCGAGATCGCAAGAACCCACCCAGTGAGCCAGCACCTGTCCTCAGGCACTCGCACAGGGACTAGGAGCCGCACGTCATCTGAGCCAGTGTAGAGCCACAGGACAGCGCAAGGGACTGGGCACAAGCATTGCATATAGGAGCTCTGGGTTCAAACCAGCACTGTCAGGAGCAAGCCCTGAGCACAGAGCCAGGAGTACCCCTGAGTACTGCTGGGTATTGTTTAACTACCAAAAGACAGAAGTGATGTGGCTGTTAGCGGCGCGCTTGTAGGAAAGTTAAGCCAATGTGGTCATGATAACGACTGACCTCTGTTGTGGTCTGCTTCGCCTGTATGGGGAGGGCACAGGAGGAGGGGTGACAGCACAGGGCCCGCTGCTAAGCTCAGAACCTCTCCACTGTGACGGTCCGTAGGTAGCAGCAGGACACAGAAGGCAAGGGAGGAGCGAACCACCGAGATTTTTGACACATTTTAGGTTTCTTTGGGGGTGGGCCTGAGGCACCTGGCGATGCTCAGGAGTTACTCCTGGCTCTACACTCAGGATCCCTGGTAGTGCTGAAGAGACCATATGGGATGCCAGGAAGTGAACCCATGTTGGCTGTATGCAAGACAAGCGCCCTCCCCACTGTGCCTTCTCCCTCCCCCCCACACTAATGGTGTTGCCGCAGAAAGCTCATCGAGCCACGGAAAGGCATGAGAGGCTTTTGTGTGGCGCTCCAGGAAGTGCCTTTGACAGGTCTGACTGGGTTCCGGGGTTGTTCCAAGCTTCTTTGTAAAGATCCCTTCAGGAAGCACAGGAGAAGTTGCGGCAGCCTGGCCTGGAGCATGCTGGGTGGCGCCACCAGGCTCTGCTCCCCTCGGTGGGTGGATCTTAAGTCACCTTGCCAATGGGTGTTGGCAGAGAGGACAGCAGGTAAGGGCTGAAGGAGTCCGGGAGCTGTGAGGTGAGGGGTTGGGAGGAGTGAAGGGAATGATTGAACAGGGAAGGTATGAAGGAGTAGAGGAGGGAAAGTGAATGAAGGAGGGAAGATGGGTGGAACAGGGGAGGGTGAGGAGGAAGGAAGAAGGGAAGGGAGGGTGGGGAGAGGGGAGGCGCAGAGGGGCTGAATGAAGGGGGAAGGGGTGTGGAGGAGGCAGGGGGTGTGGAGGAGGGACAGGGGAAGGTGGGTGAGGAGGGACGGGGAGGGTGGGTGAGGAGGAAAGGGGTGAGGAGGGATGGGGAGGGTGGGTGAGGAGGGACGGGGGTGAGGAGGGACGGGGAGGGTGGGTGAAGGGAGGGAGCCAGCTCATGCCCCCCTTAGCAAGAGCAGTGCCTAACAGTTGTTAGCAGTTACTGCCAAGCCTTCACAGGGAATTAATACTTCTTATTAAAAACAAACAAAAAATACAAACTTGGGCCAGAGCGAAAGTACTTTTGCCTTACACATGGCCAACCCGGGTTCTATTCCCAGCATCCCATATAGTCCCTTGATACTTCCAGGATTGATTCTGAATGTAGAGCCAGGAGAAAGCCCTGAGCATCACTGGCTGTGACCCAAAAGGAATAAAAGAGGAACTTTAGTTCCAGAGCCATGTAACAGCGAGGAGGGCATTTGCCTTTGCACACGCTGGCCTCGGCACGATCCCCAGCATTTCATATGGTCCCAGGTACCACCACGTGTGACTCCTGAGCACAGAGCCAGGAGTAACCCCGAGCATCATTGGGTGTGCCCACACCCCTCCTTCCAAATAAAAAACCCAAAGCACCAAACTTTAGTTTGGAAACAATTCAGCTTACAGAGAGGTGTGAGGGTGTGCCCAGACCCTGTGTGAGCCCGCCCCTGCTTTGCCCCTTGTGCGCTCCAGGTCCTCCGCACACTCCGCAATAGCGTGTGGTGACAATTACTGCGTGCTGCCGAGCTCGCTGCCCACGCTTCGCTGCTGAACTTTCTGTGTGTCCGGGAATGGTTAAGGAGCCCAGGAGGCTGTTCCTGTTGGTCCAGAGCTACCCTGACCCCTCCCAGGACTGGACTCGGGCCACGTCCACCACCCACTCCCGCCCCAACCCCACTGCCCTTGAATCAGCCTTGGTGCTTCTGCCTCACAAAGCCTCTTGTTTCTTTTTGAATATCTTAGTTCAGTTACTTCTTAATTGAATCACAGTGAGATCCACAGTTGCAAAGTAGTTCATGATCGGTTTCTGGCATACAGTGTTCCAACACCCTTCACCAGTGCGCGTTGTCCACCGCCAACACCCCCAGTTCCCTCCTCCCTCCCTCCCCCGCCCCGCCATCTGGCAGGCACTTTTCCTCTCTCTTTCTCCCTCCCTCCCCTCTTTCCTTTTGGGCATTACGGTTTGCTGTACAGGCGCTGAGCCCTTTGCCTCCTTTCAGCCTCAGTTCCTCTCCACTGACCATTTCCCAACTGTCATTGTCAGAGTGGTTCCTCCTCTGTCCTAACTGCCCTCTGCGCCCCACACACTTGTGGCAAGCTTCCACAAAGCCTCTCATTTCACAGAATGTCCCTGGAGGGGTTGTGCTATTGCTTCATGGGCTGGGCTGGAATTCCAGGCCCTTCCCTCTGGACGCTGCCATGTCAGTGTGTCCTGTTGGGAGCCGCCTTCTCTCAGGCAATCCGCTGTTTCCTCTTGTGCTCATGGGCAGGCTCTGGGGGGTATTTCTTTTTTTTTTTTTTTTTTTTTTGCTTTTTGGGTCACACCGGCGATGCTCAGGGGTTACTCCTGGCTCTGCACTCAGGAGTTACTTCTGGCGGTGCTCGGGGACCATATGGGATGCCGGGGATCGAACCCAGGCCGGCATGGGCCGGCTGCATGCAAGGCAAACGCCCTACCCGCTGGGCTATCGTTCCGGCCCCTCTGGGGTATTTCTGAGACCGTGCATGGCTATCCAGTTCTCCAGCATATTGTTGGGCCATAGTCAGGCTCTGACTCTTGACCAAATGCCTGTGAAGTTCAGCCACGTCTTGTTGGGTGATTCAGGCCCTGGGTTTGCTCACACTCCCTCTCAGGAGGGAGTGTATTGACAGGGGGCGTATATTGACTTAAGTGTTTCTTTCCCCCTCTTTTGGGTCAACAGTGCTCCAGGGCATGGGGCTGGCATGGGAGAGACTCTGGTCTGAGCTGTCGGGCCTGACCTAGCATCTCTCTCTGTAAGAGACATTGTTTGGCCTCTGCGAGTTGGAGCTTGCCCAGCCCTGGGGCTGTGATGATCGGCAGCTGACAGCGGGGAGGTGGGGGGCGCTCAGGAGGTCAGGAGTTTGAGGCTGGGGTCAGGGTCGAGTGGGGACCGTGGGGACCGGTGGGGGCAGTCCTTCCTTAGCCCCAGGGAGGCCATTTGGGTTTAACCCTAACTCTGCTTTGAGTTCAGTGAGGAGCCACTGGGGTCTGGGAACAGGGTCTGCGACCCCCCGGCTCTTCTCGCAGAGATGGTGTGGGCAGGGAGCAAGGGTCCAGCAGCCCACAGCAGCCTCTTGCTTGCTCGATTTTTTTTTTTTTTTGGGTCACACCCAGCAATGCTCTGGGATTGCTCTTGGTCACATCCAGCAATGCTCTGGGATTGCTCTTGGTCACACCCAGCAATGCTCTGGGATTGCTCTTGGCTCTGTACTCGGGAATTTTTCCTGGAGGTGCTCAGGGGACTATATGGAATGCCAGGGATCGAACCTGGGCCGGCCGCTTGCAAGGCAAATGCCCTATCCTCTGGTCCCTGCTTGCCCAATTCTTGCACAGAAACTCCAGGCAGCAGGTGCCCAGGAAAGAGGAACAAGTCGTGGTGAACATTCCTGCAGTCCTAGATCCCTCATTCAGGTGGGAACCGTGGCAGGACACGGTAGCAGGACAGGACCCAAGTACAATCGGACACAAGCCTCCTGCACACGCCGCACATCACGCAGTCATACACACGCTGCCTCTGATGGCAGCTGTAACCATGCACTGTCATTGCAGATGTCAAGACGACTGTTGTTTACCCGCCACTGAGAAGCACCTCCAAAAGTACCTGCGCCAGGATCTGCGCCTGGTCCGCGAGACAGGGACCGACTACAGGACCGCTCACCCTGCCACATCTGGAGTCCCAGAGCCTTAGTATCCAGGTGACAGCCCGGCACCGCCTCTCTCACTGGGAACCCCTGCAGCACGTGTGCGGGGTCCCACCTCCCAGAGCCCACCTCCTTGTGCAGGACCCTATCCCCAGATGCTGACACTTGTGTCGCACAGACTCACAGACACACACACACACATACACACACTCACACATCACTCAGACTCATGCTCTTGTGCACACACAACCCTCTTTCCTACACAGGCATCACAGACACAATCCTCCTGCACATATACACACTCACTAGCTCACAGATGCTTAGGTAGCTGCTTCACACACATGCATATCTACTTATAATCCTCCAGCACACACCACATACGTGCCAGGACACTGTGGTGTGGAGTGTCCCTGGGCTGAGATGGCTGTTAAGTCACTGTGAGGCCCCCAGACAGCGGCCCTGGTCTCGGACAGGCCCTTGAGGCTCTCTGGGGAAGCGCAGGGCCGTTGGCTTGTTGGCTAGTCACAGGAGCTCATGCCGCTCCCTCTTTCTCAGGGTACCCGTGTTCTGCTGTGACTGTGTGGGGTTTGGGGGGAGGGAGCACAGAGCAAGTCAGGGCTGGGCCGGGCTCTGCCTGCAGACTGTGGCCACAGCCCTCTGACTACGTCCCCTGGCGTCCACCTGCAGACAGCCAGCCTGGCTGGGTCGGAGAGATTACCTCCCTCACATGCCCTCTCCTCTGCCATCAGTCCCTGGGGCAGCTCCGGGTCCGTAGCCTCAGCGTCTGTCCTGTGGCCGAGAGCCTGGTTTCCTGCCAGCCTCGGCCCGTGCCCTAGCAGGAATGGCCCCAGGTGGCCTCTCAGAGTTAAGCATGATGGATGGATGAGGCCACTCCTGGCTCGCTTGTCTCTGAGGCTCACGCTCTGCTCTCTGGCACCTGTATTTCCTCTCCCGATGTGGGAAGGAGGCACAGCCATGATCCTCTCAAATGGAGTGAGGCACAGAATCTCGAACCCCCGGCTAGAGATGGCTCGTTCCTGCCCGCTACCTCCACCTCTGAGGAGGGGGTGCTGGCTGGTCCCCGTCTTCCAAGAGGCGTGGGGGTTCCTGGCATCCTCCTTGTGCGGTGGCTGAGCTGCCTGTCCACAGGGCTCAGCCTCAGGGACACATAGCCCCGAACCCTCCCTGGCCCCCTTCTGAGCACGGCTAGTGCTGTGAGCTCCATCCCGCACCGGCACAGCAGCCTTTGGAGATAGAGTCAGGCCCACCTGACCCACGTCCATGCCCTGAGCCCACACTCCCACATTCCTTCTCGTGTTTGCAAGACAGGGTGCTGGCCCGGTGTGTGATCATACACCAAGAGGGCCCGAGTGATCATTGCACCGAGAAGACGTGAGTCACCGAACCAGCACCCTAGAGGGTGATATGACCTTTACCTCAGAGCCTGTTTCCTGCTCTGGACAGTGTGGCCAAGGCACCGGCCTTGTGGCGCAGAGACCAGGAAGGCCAAATGGTGGAAGGAGGGTGATGGCTGAAGGCAGGCAGGGAGAAGGTCTTGCTCCCCATCTCCACACGCTGCTGGGGACCGTCCCCGTCCAGACTGGGCTTCTGCCCAAGTCTTGGGGGAATCTAGCCCCCTCCCACATGGCCTTGAGCCTGGAATTGGGATCAGAGTTGAGTGAACTGGGTGAACTTTCCTTGCCATGTGGGGGTCCCCACAGCCCCTCTCTCCTCATGGGGGTCACAGTGAGCAGGGCTGGGGTGGACTCCAGAGCAGTGGGGACCCAGGGGACATGCCGTCCACCCCAGAATCAGCACTACCACCTCAGCCTCGCCCGAGCTGGGGGTCCCCAGCACCCCTCTGCTGCAGGTGCCCTCCTGGTGCTCTCCAGGCACTTTCTCGGGAGCTGCTCCTCCCTCCGCACCCCTGCAGGTGCCCTCCAGGGACTTTCTCGGGAGCTGCTCCTCCCTCCGCACCCCTGCAGGTGCCCTCCTGGTGCTCTCCAGGTACTTTCCCGGGCGCTTCTCTTCCCTCTGCACCTTCACCTTCTGCTGGGACTACCCAGAGCCCAAGGCTACCCACGATGGGGCTGGGGTTCCCAGGCCTGCCCCGTCCCACACTTGGCTGTCCAGTCCCGGGCTGGATCCTGTCTGTGGGTACAGGCCTCGCCCAGCCCCAACAGAGGTGTGTTCCCCACTCCTTGTCTCTGCTCTCTCTCTCTCCTCCCCAGGTGGGGGTGCTTCAGGTCAGGTCCTGGCCAGACTCCTGGAGAGATTCCCAGTAGGGAGGAAGTTCAGTGGGGCCTCTCCCATGCAGCCCGAGATAGACCTCCCAGGAGGTGGCAGGGCCAGGCTCTTGCTGGAACGCCCATTCTCTGGGGGGACCTACAGTGTGACCACCCTATGGCCAGAGCAGGGCTGTGGCAGGCCCAGACACTCTCTGGCAGGTGCCAGCCACCCTCTCCTCCCCCACCCTAGGGGCATTAGGCCTTGGCTAATTGCCCTTGACCTTGGCTGTGTTCTGGCTGGCTGGAGCTTGGCGGCCCCCTCACTGCCTCTCTGGCCTCGCTCTGATTCATGGCTGAGAGTGCCTGACCTTGGAGGAAGCTGCATTTGCAGAGGCCCCGTGGGATGGGCCAGCTGCTTCAGAAAGGCCACTGGGCCCCATGGTATTGTGATGACGCCTCGGGATCCACGGGGCCCCCAAGCACAGCTTCCCAAAGGCGGGCGGCCGAGGCGGCTGACTCTAGGTCCAGGGAGGGCCGGAAATGGGGTCCGTGGGAGACGTCTGGCGCCTCGACAGTCATGTGCTCTGTCCTACACTGGCTGTGCTGGCAGACATGTGATCCCAGGGCAGAACCCCAACGGATGGAAATCTTCACATGGACACCTCCAACCTCAGCCTGCCTTGGGGAGCGTGAGAAGGGGCCTGGGAGACAGCACCCTGAGTGCTGGGCCAAAGCCGCTGTAGCGGCTGCCAAGAGGGGAGGTATGGGCCCCGCCAGAG
Source organism: Cryptotis parvus (assembly GCA_021461705.1). Taxonomy (NCBI): domain Eukaryota; kingdom Metazoa; phylum Chordata; class Mammalia; order Eulipotyphla; family Soricidae; genus Cryptotis; species Cryptotis parvus. The sequence goes on from JAJIBD010032283.1 coordinate 29,047, forward strand.
CACATCAGGACAGGAGGCACGACCCCGGAGTGCCCCTGAGGGACACAGCTGCCCGGTGGAGCTGTGCCCCTGTCCTTTTCCCCCAGTGGGTTTACAACATCCTCGACAAGAAGGCTGAGGCCAACCGTATCGTCTTTGAGAACCCGGACCCTGTGGACGGCTTTATCCTCATCCCTGACCTCAAGTGGAACCAGCAGCAGGTATGGGGACGCGACGGGACCCCAGGTCTTGGGAGGGGTGGGGGCTCTGGCACCCTTGGTGCCCTCGGGTGTCTGGTGCCCACATGTATGATCTGGGCCCTTTCTTGTGCCCCAGGGGTGGCCACAGACTTGTCTATGCCCACACCCCTCAGCCAGTCCAGTGCACCCACTCTCCAGCCTCCTGGGACCTGGGGGCTCTTGGCTTTCTCCTTCCCCCACAGCTGCAGGTCCAGGCCTGTCCCTTGGAAACCATGAGGAGATCCCCAGTCCCCTGAGTCTCCCCAGGAAGTGCTCAGCTGCTCACTCGCCCATGCCAGGCGTTATATTCCTGACTGCCCCCAGTTCTCTGGGACCCCTCTACTGCCCTGGTGCCACTCCCACCCTCCCCGTACCCAGCTCTATAGCTTTCTTGGGGGTGGCTGCATGCTCTGTGGCCCCCAGATATGATCGAGTCACCCAAGCTTAGGGTTCAGCGCCAGGGGGCCCCTGTAGATCCTGTGCAACCAGGGCCTCTGTGTGGATGCTCCTGCCTCTGGCCTGGCTTGGCACCTTTGGCCAAACTGAGGCAGAGCTGCCCCAGTGTTTGCTTGGTTTGGAAATGAAGGTTCCTGGGCCTGCCACCCCTACTCTGTGCCACCAAGAATGAGGCTCTGGGAACTGCAGGGAAGGGGCAGATTTGACTCAGGGACAGACACGAGAGAATGATAGCTGACAGCTAGCACCCAGGGCAGTCTGGGGAGTTGGAGTCGGGGGTGGGGCTAGGAATCTGCGTTTCCAGAAGGTGCTGACCTTGGCACGTGACTGACCTGGCTTTGATCCTGGCACCCATGAGCCCTCCAGGAGGGATTCCTGAGTGTAGAGCCAGGAGTAAGCCCTGAGCATTGCTGGGGAAGGCCCAGGAACAAAAAAACAAAAAAGGTGCTAACCCTGGTTTTATTTTATCATGTTTTTATTTTATTACTGTTGTTGTTATTATTAGGCTTTATTTGGTTATACCCAGCAATGCTCAGGGTTAATCCTGGCTCTGCACTCAGGAATTGAATTGCTCCCAGCAATGCTCGGGGACCCATATGGGATGCTGGGAATCAAATCTGGAACAGCAGCTTGCAAGGCAAATGCCCTACCTGCTCTGACCCCTGTCTGTCTGTCTGTCTGTCTGTCTATCTGTCTATCTGTCTATATGTATATGTATATGTATGTATATATATATTTTAATTTAACTGAATTTTGAGATAGTTCATGATTGGTTTCAGACACAATGTTCCAATTTCTTACCACCGATGTCCCCAGTTTCCCTCTGACCACCCCATCCTTCAGATTGCCTCTATGGCAGATAGATATGTCCTCTCTCTCTCTCTCTCTCTCTCTCTCTCTCTCTCTCTCTCTCTCTCTCTGAACTGTGGTTTATAGAGCCACGCAGGGGTGGGGTGCTTTGGGGGACGAACCTGTTCACAACCCCTCCCCCAGGCTTTGCCCTCACCTTCTGGAGGAAGCTGGGATGACTCTGGAGGGATTTGGGGGTTTCTGCACCAAGCCGCCCACCCTGCCATCTGCTCCTGGGATTGAAGAAGCACCTCCAGCCAGACCACAGGACAACGGTCCCCTCCCTCCTGCCCATTGACCTGAGCTGGCCCCAGATGGCCACTGGCTGGGTTCTGCGCTCTGGGGCCTATGAGCCTGCCAGGCTCCCGTGGGCTGCCAGGAAGCAGCTGCTCTCCACTGGGTCTGTGGACCCCTGACTAGTTTCTGAGCTGCCCACAGCACCCTGAGAAAGAGATACCAGACTGGCTGCAGCTGGCCCTCTCCAGGGAGGGTGCGGACGGGGTGCCCGACCCGGGTTTGGAGGAGCTTTACCAACTGTTCTTGTCCCAGAGTGCAGCTTTATTCCTCCTTACCACCAGTGCCTGCGCTGGGTGAAAGAGACCACCGGTCTGTCCATCCACCTGTCTGTCCATCCGTCAGCAGCTACTTAGGGCAGAGCTCTGCACCAGCTGGACGTTGCTTCCCACTGTGCTCAGTCTTGGAGCTCTCTCTAGTTGGCTTTTGTTTGGGGGGCCACCCCTGGCACTGTTCTGGGAACCTGGGAGTGCTGGGAATGGAGCCTTGGCCGCCCGTGGAAAGCCCTGTTGTCCTACCTCCCCTGCGCCTGCCTGCTGCATCGCCACCAGCAGCCTGCTTGGTCGTAGTACTTGCTCAGTGTTGGTCGTGGTGCTCCACGGGGGGTTGCAGGGAGCCTCCCAGTCAGTGCTCAAGGGTCCTAGAGTCACACCCAGCAGTGCGTGGAGGTCCATGCAGTGCTGGGCTTTATGGCATGCAGGCCTGCACCTAAGCCCTGTGCTCTCTCCGGAGGGCGCACAAATGCTCTCATGGTGGGACTGCACACTCGGCTGTTGGCTCTGTTGGCTGCCAGCGCTGGGGTCCCCAGGCATGGTGCACCCTGGATGGAAAACAGCGTCTCTGGCCTGCCTGCACGGATAGGGCCACACCCTTAATCCGTAATCACCTCCAGAGAATTCCAGCTCCAGCCCTTGCTGCCTGTCAGGGAGCAGCTGTCGCTTTGATGTCTCTGTCCTGCTGGCAAAAAGTTATGGAGTCCCTCTCGGTGCCCGTGTGAGACCCTCCTTTATTTCCTATCTCTCCGCCATCTGCTGTCTGCAGAAAACCTGCTGTTGCACCTGCTGTTACAGAGGAGGTTTCTGGCCAGGTGGGTAGCAAGTGCCAGGGCATTGGACTCCTCCCTCTCCTGTGCCCAGCCGTGTGCTCACTTGGGCGCCAGGCTTCATGCCTCGCGGAGCAGAGGTACCGTTTCCGTGGAGCCCGGGAGGCTAGCTAAGTGGCCCTTTCCGCTGGGAGTGACAGTGACGCACAGGCATGCCTCGCCCCACCCTTCCAGGTCAGGCCCTTTCCCGAAGCCTTCTCGGAACCAAGGACTCTATGAGCTCCATGAGCATGCCATGGGGGTCCAGAAGGCTCGTGGGAGAAAATGTGCTCAGGACGTCTCTCTGCTCATCGTGACCCCCAACTCGACTGCAGCAGGTCAGAGGCACAGAGCCCAGATTCCTGCAGCTGTGGCAGGAGGAACATCCTCGGTGTGAAGGCACCATGGCCCAGCTGGGCGTCAGGCAGCCAGATGGGAAAAGTCCTTCTCAGGGTTTTAGATCAGGACTTGGGGTGTTTTAGTGGAGGGAAGTGTGACCCCCTCCCAGATGATCTGGAAGAACAACAAAGCGGCTCAGGCTGTAGGACTAGGGCTGCTGGAATCTCTCCATGCCTCCCCATCCCGTTCCCTAGAGCCCAGGTGAGCAGGGCAGCAGCTCAGGGACTCAGGGAGGGACCAGAGGACAGCACCACCAGCTGTGGCCTCAGACATAAGGGAAATCCAAATAAAATTCCAGCTAGAGAAAAAGAGGATGTCATTTTAGCATCAATCATAAGAGATAAGGGCTGGAAAGATGGTGCAGTGGGCCGGGCACTGGTCTTGCACACAGCTCACCAGGGTTCAGTCCCTGGCAGATGTAAGCCCTGAGCACCTCCGGATGTGGCCCCAAAATAAATTAAAAAATCATAAGAGAAAGTCCACTTGCCACCCCGTGCTGGCTTTGTCATTGGCGCAAATTTGAGAAAGCCCGAGCACTATGGCCCGAGCACTCTCGAGCTGTGCAGTTCAGGGCCAACCAGCATTTCCAGACTGGACAGTGACCTAGAGGGGAAGGGCTGACCGTGGTGCTTTGTGGCACCCATGAGGCCACAGACTCCCACAGGACAGTCTTCATCAGCGACAGCAGAATCCCGACCCTCACACTGGGCCCTGCCCTGGGTGTCCGGGTGGACAGTGGGGCCTGCCCACCTTCCTTGGGAGCCCCAGTCTGGCTCGTGGTGATGACCATTGTGCTCTCCACTCTGTCCCTGGATCTCTGCAGCTTGATGACCTCTACCTGATTGCCATCTGCCACCGCCGGGAATTAGGTCGCTGCGGGGACCTCACGGAGCACCTGCCACTGCTCAGGAACATCCTCCGGGAGGGCCAGGTGAGTGCTTGGCTGAGGCTCCCTGGTGCCAGTGTGGGTGGGCACCACAGCAAGGGGGACTCGCATGACCCTGATGTCCCCCCAGGCCTACCCCTGCCTGCTGCCCTTCCTCTGTCCCCTTCCCCTGCAGGCTCTCCTGTGGCCATGCCCCCAGTTGCCTGCCCTCCCCTCAGTGTGGCACCATCCCACAACATCAGATGGAACTGGGGGAATCACCCGAGAGTGCTGGATGGGGGCAGAGTCTCAGGTTGTGTCGTTTGGACCCGGGGTGGTGACTGGCCCTGTTCCCGGGCCCACAGCCTTCCTGACCCACACCCCTTGGGAGTCCTGAGACACAGGCAGATGCTGTGGGTAGTGCCAGGGCCTACCAGTCTGGAGAGAGCCCCTGGAGGTGTCCCAGAGGGGAATCCTCCCTGCCCGTGTCACTTCTCTGCCAGGCCCAAATAGCGAATCCCTTCAGGAACATAGCTGTTTAGGCCTGTACGCCTGCTGGCCCTCCTCCCAAGTGGTCATATGGGCTTGTTCTGGGAGGTTCTGGGTGCCCGATCTGCTTCTGGGCCCACAGACACACTGGTCTGTCTTCTCCACCTCCTCCCGTGGAGGTCAGTGTCTGCTCATGAGACTCCAAGGGACCCTTTCTCTGAGCCCAGGGTGGGCAGCAAGCTCCCCCTCTTTCCCACCAGGAGCCCAGTGGAACATCACAGCTTGGCAAGCTCACCTGTCATGGTCTCTGTAGGGGTGGCAGCCAACGTTAGCTCAGCCTTGTCCACTCTCCTGATGCCCAAATTTCACCTGGTGCTATGCTCCTTCCCGCCCTCTTGACCATTTCTTCAGGGCCCAGGGCCCAGTGCAGGATGCACCCCCAGTCTTGGGACTCTTGGGAGCCGGGATTGTCCAGGTTCCAGGGGTGTGTTGGAGGAGGGTCCCCGGCTGCTGCGCTGGTCACACCGTGCGCCCTTCTCCACAGGATGCCATCCTGCAGCGCTACCAGGTGCCGGCCGAGCGTCTGCGTGTGTACCTGCATTACCTGCCCTCCTACTACCACCTGCACGCACTTCACCGCCCTGGGCTTCGAGGCGCCCGGCACAGCGGTGGAGCGCGCCCACCTCCTAGCCGAGGTGGTGGAGAACCTGGAGCACGAGCCCACCTACTACCAGCAGCGCACCCTTACCTTCGCCCTCAGGGCCGACGACCCACTGCTCCGGCTCCTGAACGAGGCCCACAGCGGCAGCTGAGCGGTCCCCTGCGGCGGATCACAGGGACGGGGACGGGGTTAGCACCAGTGGCTTTTTTAAAACTCAAAGCTTATTTTGTACCAACTCATTCTCGCGCTGGGAATAAAATACTGACCTCATTTGGTGTGGTCAGTCGGGGGTCAGTCTGGAGAAGGAGGACGGCTTGGGGTGGTGGCCACGGTGGGCAGGTGCCAGGGCTGCCTCCAGATGGCCAAGCGCAGCAGCCCTGAGGTTCCCCACATCCAGCCTTGCCCCTTCTACCCGCGCCTGAGGCCCTTTGCCCCATCCTATGATTTTCTAGGTCCTCGTGTCCCCAAAACAGTGAGGTGGCTCCTTGGGAGACCTGGTCTTGAGCCCTGCCAGCACGTGGCCTCTGAGCACTGCTGGACATGACCCCAAGTACCCCTTCCTCCAAACATTTAGAGATTTCTGTTTGTTTTTGGCTTTTTTGGGTCACACCAGCAATGCTCAGAGATTACTCCTCGCTCTGCACTCAAGAATTACTCCTTGCAATGCTCGGGTGAGCCATATGGGATGCCAGGGATCAAATCCAGGTCAGCTTCTTGCTAGGCAAATGCCCTTCTTGCTGTATTATCACTCTGGCCCCAACATCTAGAGTTGTTTTTTTTTGCTTTTTGGGTCACACCTGGCAATGCTCAGGGGTTACTCCTGGCTCTGCACTCAAGATTTACTCCTGGCGGTGCTCGGGGACCATATAGGATGCTGGGAAATCAAACCCAGGTTGGCTGCAACCAGGCAAATGCCCTACCTGCTGTGCTTCTGGCTCTGGCCCCACATCTAGAGGTTTTGTTTTTGTTTTGCCTTTTGGGTCACAGCTGGCAATGCTCAAGGGTTACCCCAGCTCTGCACTCAGGATATTACTCCTGGTGGTGCTCAGGCGACCATATGGATGTCGGGAATCGAACCGGGTAAGCCTCATGCAAGGCAATATCTCCCCCTGTACTATTTTTTGGGTCACACCTGGTGACGCTCAGGGGTTACTTCCTGGCTCTTTGCTCAGGAATTACTCCTGGCAGTGCTAGGGGACCATATGGGATGCCGGGGATCGAACCCGGGTCGGCCAGCGCAAGGCAAATGCCCTACCCGCTGTGCTATTGCTCTGGCCCCCAACATCTAGAGTTTTGAAGGCATTTTTGCCCCTGAGTTTGGAGGTCCCCTCCCCCTTGGGAGCTTCTCAACAGTTGCAAGGGGGAGGGACTGGGCAGGAATCCAGTGACCAGCCCTCCAGTGGCCTCCACCTCTGATATTCTGCAGCTCCCCGGAATTATACTCCGGGCAGAAAGACTAAACACACCCTTCGGAGCAGCCAGAAGATCAAATACAAAGCAGGGTGTCCTTGATAAGGTCCGTTGGAAGCCTGTTCTAAAGAACTGAGAGAGCAGCTGGGGCTGGAGACAGGGCAGGGTCACCGGGAACTCAGGGGCCCGAGAGGTCTGAGGCTGAGACCGCGGGGGTCTGCAGGGGGCTCTGGGCAGGCAGCACCTACCAGCTCGCAGGGGGACCCCAGCACACAAGACAGACTCTGAGTCACACGTGGATGACAGGCATGTCACACTCAGGCCAGTCATGGGTGCCCGGCAGCGGGGGTATCCCCAGGATGAGGCATGTCTGCTGAGCACAGAGTGGCCAGAGCATCCTCCAGTGCCTTCTCCTCCCCGTGTGCTAGGCAGGGTCAGCGCCAGAGCATCCTCCTCCAGTGCCTTCTCCATGTGCTAGGCAGGGTCAGCGCCAGAGCTGGACAGGCCAGCAGCTGCTCTCTTTAATTTAAAAAATATATATTTTTTAATTTTTTACTTTTTGTTTTTGGGTCACTCCCAGCAATACTTAAGGCTCTATAATACTTAAGGCTCCTGGCTCTACACTCAGGAATTACTCCTGGCAGTGCTCAGGGGACCATCTGGGATGGCAGGGATCGAACCTGGGTCGGCCGCTGCAAGGCAAACGCCCTTCCTGCTGGGCTATCGCTCTGGCCCTGAGGAAGCTGCTCTCTTGAGCTGATGGTCAGTGCATGACCCTGGACAGCAGCACCCATACCCTTGCCCCTGCTGCGTTGTCAGGTGCGGGACAGCCCAGGCCTGCTGCCCACGCTGTGGCTCTCTCTGAAACAGGCCTCATGGGTCATGGGCTCCTGTTTTCCCTTTAAGTGGGGGGACATTGCTCAAGGACCACTTTCCGCTCTGGGTCATTCCCAGCTGTGCTCAGGGCACCATGTGGGACTGGGGATGATCCTCGTACCCTGCCTGCCAAGTTTGTGCTCTGCCCATTGAGCTCCCTCCCTGGCTCTGACGAGGACTCGTGATTCAGGAATCGCCATAGCTTCAACCCCAGGGTAGCAGGGCAGCTGGCCAGGCGCCTTGCAAAGGGACAGTCCAGGACAAGCCACCTGAGCCTTTGGGGTTGTGCTCACTTGGCACGGAGTCAGCCTCAGGCCTCCAGTCGGCGACAAGCCTGGTGTGGAGTAAGAATGGGGCGGGGGGAACAGGTGACCGCTGCCCAGCTGGGCTAGGTGAGAAGGGGGCGCAGCTTGTCTTACCAGGATCAGGAAAATCTAAAGACAAACAATAAAGACAGGGCGGAACCAGAGCAGTGGTTCAGCGGACAGGACGCTTGTCTTACACACGGCAGGCCTGGGTTCAAACCCAAGCACTCCATGTGGCCGGAGCACCTCCAGGAGCGAGATCCCTGAGTGCAGAGCCAGAAATAAACCTGGAGCACTACCAGGTGTGGCCCCATCCCCTCAGAGACAGTCACAGAAGGGAAGCAGGGAGTGGGGAGTCCTGAAGAGTGGATCCTGAACTGAGGGGTCATCTTGGGAGATCAATTGAGATCTAGGCAGGGTCGTATCTGCCCCTGTGTGGCCGTGCTTGTGCTAGACATGCAGGAAGACAGGCAGGGGGACTCCCCCAGCCCCTGCCTCTCCGGGTCTGCCCCACCCCTGCACACACAGGCTGCTCCTCCACCCCTTCCTGTCCCCTGCACCTTCCCATCAGCAATGCTGGTGGGGGCTGGGCAGGGAGTTCGAGAGGGAAGCCCCCATGCTGCTTTGTAATCTGAGGGGGAGAGAAGGGCTTATGTGTGTCCCTCCCCAAGTCTGACTTCACAGAGGAAGAGGGTCAGCTCTGGGTTCCGTCACTTTGTTCCCAAGGGCTGGGCCAGGCCCACAGAAACCTTAGCCTGTGTCAGGAGTTCCAACTGCTGTCTACATGCCTGCTCGGGGGCCATGGGCTCGGGTGGCCTCACAGGGATTGTGGGGGGCCAAGGTGGGAGCAAACGCCCTCCTCTGGGGGTTCAGGACAGAGTGAGCATCCTTCAGTCCTGGGCCCTGTGTCTGAAGCAGGTGTCTGTCCTGCCCTGGGTGTTCCTGGGAATCCCAGATCTTCCTTGAAGGGATAACCGGGTGGATTAAACTCCTAGTCCTTAGCCCTTACTGAAACGTGCAGTAGGCATGACCCTCAGATTGGAGACTGCCCTGTGCTCTGGGAGTGGACACAGAGATCACCCTGCCACCACAGCCCTGACTGGCCGCCAGGCCCCAGAGCTTGGCTGACTGGTTTGCAGAACCCTCTGCCCAAGTTTCCCCTGAAGCAAAACTGCCGTGTTTATAAGTGTCAACAGCTTTCCTTCCTTCCGGCAAAGTAACATCTCACAATGAGCTGTAGCCAGAGAGGGCTGGAATACTGCCCTCCCTTCGAAAACCTAGAGGCTGGAAACAATGATACACAAAGTAATAACTGGGAAAGGCTTCTGGTAACGCTTCTGTATGGCAGATATGCCAATGTGTCCATTTGTTTTCTAAATAGATTGACGCAGGTCCACCAGCTCTTTCAGAAATTGAGGATTAAAGCTTTAATCCAAATATCCGTGATGTTCCAGCCTTTTATCAGAAGCGGTTCCTAATCAATCATAGTTTTCTTTTTTTTATTTATTTTTGCTTTTTTTTTGGGGGTCACCCCAGAGATGCTCAGGGGTTATTCCTGGCTCTGCACTCAAGAATTAGTCCTGGCAGTGCTTTGGGGGACCATATGGGGTGCCGGGATTGAATCCAGGGTGTCCACATGCAAGAGAACGCTCCTCCCTGCTGTACTCATCCCTCCAGCCCCAATCAATCATGGTTTTAAAAAATATCTTTGGGGGGCTGGAGCGATAGCCCAGCAGGTAGGGCGCTTGCCCTTGCCTGGGTTCGATCCCCGGCGTCCCATATGGTCCCCCGAGCACCGCCAGGAGTGATTCCTGAGTGCAGAGCCAGGAGTAACCCCTAAGCATTGCCGGGTGTGACCCAAAAAAGCAAAAAAAAATAAATAAAAAAATATCTTTGGGGGGCTGGAGCAATAGCCGACCCAGGTTCGGTCCCCAGCAACCCATATGGTCCCCTGAGCACCGCCAGGAATAATTCCTGAGTGCAGAGCCAGGAGTAAGCCCTGAGCATTGCAGGGTGTGACCCCCCAAAAAAAAAAAAAAAAAAGCTTTGCTTAGGGTCAAGGAGATGGTTCAAAGGGCACATGGTCTGGAGCGATAGCACAGCGGGTAGGGCATTTGCCTTGCACACGGCCAACCCGGGTTCGATCCCGGCATCCCATATGGTTCCCGAGCACTGCCAGGAGTAATTCCTGAGTGCAGAGCCAGGAGTAACCCCTCAGCATCGCTGGGTGTGACCCAAAGAGCAAAACCAAAAAAAAAAGGGGGCACATGCTGAGCAATCAGGAGGCTCAGGTCCCCGCATGACAGGGTCCCCTGAGCACCCATGAGAGTGACCCATGACAACCTTGCAGGGAGTGCCCCCAACCCTTCGGGTGTGACCCCTATCAAATACATGTTCACTTAGCAAAGTGTAATGGTGGACGTGTCAAATTTGTTCTTATTGTTATGGAGATGTGGATGGTTTGAAATCTCTATTAAGTGGGAAGACACCAAGTTTTAACTATGTTAGAAAATAAGCATGAATTAGGGGCCAGAGAGCAGGTAGGGGTTTGCCTGTTTGCCTTGACTGCAACTAACCCAGGTTTGATCCTCATCATCCCCTGAGCACCGCCATGAGTAATTCCTAAATGCGGACCAAGGATTAACCCTTGAGCATGGTCCAGTATGGTCATTGAACAAAACAAAAATTAACATGAATTAAATCTGCTTTGTCTTCTTTATCTTTGGCTTGGGACATCATCTTGTGTTTGCTCGGGGCTTTCTACTGACTCTGCATTCAGGGAACCCTATGGGGTGTTAGGAATTGAACCCTGGTCCGCCCCTGTGCTCTACCTTGGCTCTATTCTCTCTCCAGCCTTGTTTCTTGGAGGGCCTAGGAGAGTTTCATGACAGAGCTTGGTTCAGAACAGCTGCTGTGCTCAGGACCACACCTTGTGGTGCTGGCGCCCAAGTGGTGCCCCAGGTGGAACCCAGGGCCTTGCATTTCCTGGCATGTGGTTTATCCCTAATTCCGTTTGAAGTGTTTTAATTCAATAAACAGGTGTTGAACATTTCCTCGTTTTTTTTTTTTTTTGCCACACTCACCAGTGTTCAGGGACACTCATGGGCACTTAGGAATCACTCCTGACGGGGCTTGGGGGATCATATGTGGTGCCAGGGATTGAACCTGTGCCAGCTGCATACAAGGCAAAGTGCCTTACCTGCTGTTTATCGCTCCTGCCTCAACCTTCTCTGTCTCTGTCTCTGTCTCCTCTCTCAAAACTCTTTTATTCTTTTAATATAGCCTTCTTCATTGTGGATGAGACATCAGGATTCACACCTGGTCGCCAGAGGTGACACTAGGGACCACACCAGCAGGGCTAGGGATGCAGTCAGCAATGGGGGTTGAACCCCCCAGTTTGACAATGGGGATTGCCCCCCCCAGCAGGCAAGCTGCCTGAACTACCCTTTGTCTCTTTCATGCCCTACCCTATTTTGTTTTAATCCCATGCCCTACCCCACCCTACCTTTATACAAACAGGAATCCAGAGATTGGGAGTGGAGAGATATAAGGGGGTTGAGATGCCTGCATTGCTTCCTGCCGTGTCCTGATTCGGCCCCTGGGATCCACATGTGCTCTCCTGAGTACCACCAGGGGTACTGCCAATACTGCCAAGCACAGAGCCAGGAGTAACCCCCCCCAGCACCTCCAGGTATAACCCAAAACATGAGCAAACGAAAGGATCTGGAGATGGGACCTACACACTGGGAGGGAGGAACAGTGCTGAGTGCCTTGGAGGAAGCGGGGACAGCTGTGGGGACTCCCAGGAGAAACATGTATCAGCAGTGTTGTAGCCCTGGGGATCCGGGGGGTGGGGTGGGGGTGACCCGTGGTTGGGCAAGCGAAGTTTTCCCTTCTCTCCTGGCTGGCTGGAGATTAAGGTAGTGCTAGGGTTGGGAGCTCCCCACCCACAATATACAAGGCGCCCTGATAGCACTACTTACTATCTGTGCCTCAGGGGGCACATTTCTTAGTGCTGTTTTCTGGGGAGAGGCGGTGGAGGCTGAGGGTCAACACTGAAGCAGCGCCATAGGAAGCCAGTAGGACGGCGGGCCAAGTGACAGCTGAGCTCTGAAACCAGCAGCCATCCCAGTGCTGACCCCGAGGGATTTTTGTGGGCATAGTCATCCCTCAGGAAATGTTGCTGCTATTTTCCAACTCTGAGAAGGACTGAGAAAAGGATGTAACTGGAGATATTTGGGCCAGACACAAAAACAACTTCCTGATTGGGAGAGCCACGAAACCCGAGACCAGCGGGGTGGCATGGCAACAGAGCGGCTTCGTGGAAGAAAGGCCAGCTGCGAGTGCTCCGTGGTTAATTGATCGTGGCCCCAAAAAGCAGGCCAGGGTGGCCCCTGGCCTTCTCGGACAGTCTCCAGCCTCAGCGTTCCTGGAGTGCATTTCAGCCCGGGCCTGTGGGCAGCTTTCTCACGCATCAGGGATGTCCCCTGCTATCGAGAACCCTGGGAACTGCTTCATGCCTGGACCAGCCATAGAAATCTGATAAAAATAGGAGCTGAAATATCATCCTGGAAGGTGCTATTTTTAAAAGCGCCTAAGATGCGGGATTGGGTTTATTTCTTCCTCAAACAGCATCTTGCTATGCCCTGCTCTGCCTGGGCTGGATGCTAACGTGGCACATGCCAGGGACAGGAGCCAGAAGCCCATGAGGCACGTTTGTCAGTTTGTCAAATGCTTTCTCACCTCCTGCCCCACCCATAGCCTGAGGCAACACTTCCTGCTCCGCTGCACCTGCCCTTTCTCTGCAGGCTGCCGACCTCAACCTCTCACTCTCTGTGCTCCAATGCCCCCAGACGCCAAACAAAGCCAGGCAGGGCAAAGCAGGCAGAGGAAAAGAAGAGAGTCTTGGGTAGTGAGTCCCACCCCTGGCTTCAAGCCTCTAGAAGCAACAGTGTCAACCCCTCCCCCACCTTTTTGGGGGATGGCACAACCAGCAATGTGCAGAGAGGCTGTTTCTGGCCTTGTGCTCCCTACTGGAGGTGTGCAGGGAACTACAGGTGGTGCCAGGGATCAAGCCAGGTCGGCTACTCGCATGACAAGTGCTTTCCCCACTGTACTGTCTCTTCGGCCCCCTCAGTGTCCCCTGTGGGGTCGCTTACAGCAGCTTGCTCAGGAGCCAGAGTGGTGCAGTTGGACTGGCACCGCTGCGGCTCAGCAGCCAAGGAGCGGAGTTGCTCAGTGCACAGCTCATGCCTTCTCCCTGTCAAGTCCTGGGTTACAGCCCCAGCACCAGGAAGAAAAGAAAAATGACTCATCTAAGAAGAAAATTACTAAGTCCTGTTCCCGAGTGTTTAGCTTCAAGACGCACCAGACTCCCCTTCCCTGTAGATGATAGGGTTCTAGTCCAGCTATCTAAGCTGTGGTCTGTGTTGTTAAGACTCCAGAGGGGGAGATCCTATATATTGTGGCCTCAGGGAGGAGTCAGAATTGCAATTTGCTTCTGGGTGCCCAGGAACCAGTTTGGGCTAAGCTGGGGAGGCGGAGAGGACAGAGGAAGACGCCACTTGCATAATAACAATATACGTGTCCCCTTCCATTGCACCTGGACTTTCATAGCAAATTTGTGCCACAGCCTGGTTGAATACCAACAAATGCCCTTTGACTAAGCACAGTATTTCTGTTTTTTCTCCCCTACTGAGAAAACTAAAGCTCATAAGTGACGGAAGCAGAAGGGGAAACAGGTGCCAGCAACGAAAGTCATCACGTAGATCAGCGCTAGCATCACAGACTCGCACACTGCAGGCTCTGATGCTGTCAAAGGGGCCAGGTTTCCGCCATGAAACTGGAGCCAGGACCAGACGCCTCTTCCTCTTGCCTGGCCCAGGACAAATGCTTCTGTCGCTGGGTCCTTTCTGCAAAGGAGTCCCAGGCCAGAGTGTTGGACGGGAGGGCTGCACGCACGGCCGAGATCTCACTAAACATCAGCAGCGCCGTCCAGCAGCACCACTGGGTGCAGTGCCGTGCAGGGGATGCGGGTGGGATGGGCCAGGTCACTGGAGAGAACTTGGAATGCGACAGGACTTCCCCAAGGAGCTAATGCACAGCAAAGCTTCTGTGGGTCTTGCACAAACACAGGCGCCTTTTTGCTCATGTTTCATACCTCAGATTAGTCACACCCTGACCCTCCATTTCCTTGGACATGACTCCACAGTCAGAGGTGAAGGACCCTGGAGGAAGCGCCAGGGCTGTCCCCTTCTTTGACACCCTGCCCTCACAGCCCCACGTCCAAAGTGTTCCGAGATGACCCCTGGCCTAGCCCCCTTCATCGCAGGCACCTGCCAGGTTGACTGGGGATGTGTGGGCCCAGGAAGCAGCGGCAGGGCCCATGGGGTTCCTCTCCTGGAAAGATGCCGGGCGCCTCAGTGAGGAAGCGAAACCACATCTCCTGTGGTCAAGAGCAGGCTTGTAAAACAGTGGCACCCAGGGTGCTCTTGACTCTGGGTCTTTGTCGCTGGGTCCTTTCTGCAAATGAGTCCCAGGTCAGAGTGTTCCTGGGACACCTATAGTTCCCGAGCACCTGGGGAACTATAGGACCCACCGACAAAGACTCAGGGTCAATGAGCACCCTGGGTGCCACTGTTTGACAAGCCTTGACCACAGGAGATGTGGTTTCGCCTCACTGAGGCGCTGGGCATTCTGTCTAGGATATGAACCCTATGGGCCACTCGCAGGTAGCAGCGAGGGCTCAGAGAAGGCTCAGGTCTCGGTCCAGGGCCCTTGTCTACTGCAAAACGGCGGGCCATGCCCTCTTGCCTACCTCAGTTTCCCCAGTGAGGGAAAGGCAAGTTGCCCGCGTGGGAGCGCAGAGAAGCCTTTGTTGGGGCTCATTGTTCCAGGACGGGGCTGCACCCCGCTGTACTGCTCCCGAGTAGCGCTCCCCGGGGGCTCCCCTGAGCAACGCCCCTACCCCACCTTCCCCCGTCACGGCCGCACCCTGGCCACCCCGCCCGGCCCGGCTTCGCCCTGCGGCCGCGCCCAGCCCTTCCTCTCGCGCCCGCCGCCCGCCGCCCGCCGCCCGCCGCCCGCTCCCCGGAGCCGGCGCCCGGGCCGTGTGCGCAAGCGTGTCGGGCCCCGTCCCCGCCCCCGCCCCCGGCCCGGCCCCCCGCCTCCCAGGCCGGCCACCGCGCCCGCCCGCAGCCGGCCCCGCTCCCCAACCGGGACCCGGCCGAGCGGAGCCGCCGCCCGCGCCTAGCGGATCGGAGCCGCGCGCCCGCCGCGCTCCACCCGCGCGGGTGAGTACGCGCCGCCGCCGCCGCAGAGCCGGGCCCGGGAGGCCGGGGTGCGTGGCGGGGACCCGCTGCCTGGCGCCGGGCCCGCGCCCCGGGAGGAGGTGGTGGGACCTGGCACGTGGGCGCCGCGCGGGGCCTCGGCGGGGAGGGGGCGCAGCCCCGGAAGCCTTTAGCCTGACCCGATTTTTTCCGCGGGAAGCCCAGCGTCCTGCCCCCCCGGAAGGCGCTCTCCGGACGCTCCGCTTCTCCGCAAAGTTTGGAGCCCCCTACCCCATCCACCCCTGCGCGGGCCGCCCAGGCGCCCAGTTCTTGAGCATCCCCTGTGCCTTGCGTGGTGTCTCCAGCCCTGGGAAGCAGGGTGCTGGTCAGAGGGGGCTCTGCCCCGAGTCCTGGTGCAGGAGTTGCAAGGTCGCCTGGCAGAGCCGGGCCGTGCTGGGGTCATCAGGGCTGTCGCGGGAGCCAGGGGTCTTGGGGCCTAGGCCACTGAGTCTGTTACCTTAGCTGCTGGGCGGTGGGCGATGGGAAGGGATGATTGGGGTGCAAGTGGGGTCCAGCTGCTTCTGTGAGGGTGGCAGAACCCATGGGTTCAGCTGTGAGCTTTGGGTAGCCCCCCAGACCTGGCTGCCAACGGGACTGGCAGGCGCAGACCCTCTTCCCAGGCTGGAGGGGAAGCCGGGCCTGGGCTTGGAAGCCTCATCTGTGCTTGGCTGCTTCCACAGACCGGCTCCCACAGCCTGGCTGAGGGAGTACTGAATGGTGGCTGTGGGGGTGGGCAGTGTTGGGGTGCTAGGCTGTGCTTGTCTGACCTCATGGCCACCCACAGACTGGCACCTCCCCAGCTTTCTGGGAATTCCTCGGAAAGCCTATGGCTCCAGGGAAGCAGGGATCATAGGGGAATGGGGGAGCCAAGACCAGGCGGGCTTACCCTGGGGAGCCCTGGAATGAGCCTGGGGCGTGAGTTGTCCCCCAGGACGCAATTCCATGCGGCTGTCTCGGCAGCTGCGGGGTGGGCCCCCGGTGAGTGGATGAAGGTTAAGTGCTCGGAAATGTGCCGGCTGGGAGAGGAGGTGTGTGAACGTTGGCTGTGAGCCATTTCCCTGCCGCTGTCGCTCTCCAAAGCTGCCCGGGAATTCCAAGGTGGGTGCTGTTTGGGTTAGTCCTCGCGAGATTCTTTCCCCTCATGCTTGGAGCTGACTGGGAGCCCCTCAGCTCCTGCCCAGGTGCCTCTCACCTGTGCCCAGCTATGCTCCTGTCTCCCCACACCTCAGCCCCTGTGTCCACCCTCACATTAGGGTGCAGGGGGAGCCAGAAGCCACGCTGTGGTCCCCAGACCTGGAACAGTGGGGTGGGGGGAGAACTTTTTTTTCTTTTTTGGGTCACACCCGGCAGTGCTCAGGGGGTTACTCCTGCTCTGCACTCGGAATCACTCCTGGCGGTGCTCGGGGGATCATATGGGATGCCGGGATCGAACCCAGGCCGGCACTGGCCAGCCGTGTGCAAGGCAGACGCCCTACCCACTGGACTATCGCTCTGGCCCCTGAGAACATTTGGGCTAGCACCCCAGCCCTGAAGTCGGGTGCGGTGTGAGGAAGGAGAGAGTCTTGGAGTGGCCCTGCCCACAGACCATGGGGACCCCCTTCTCTGTGGGCAAGGGTCAGGCTGCAGAAGCTTGTGGTGTCTTCTGGGCCACCCCACTTGTCCCCCTCCTCTGCCCAAAGCCATGACTCACGTCCTGCTCACATCTAAGGGTCGTTATTCCCTCTAAGCTCCCGGCCCTTTTGAACTTACAGAATCTAGTTTTCTGGATAGAAGTGAAAATCTCTTCCTTTCTGGAGTTGTTACACATTCTGGAGAGCCAGCCCCAAACTGAGCCGTTCTGGGCTTCATGTACTCTGGCATCATCTTGTGCTTGTTTTTATTTATTTTGGGCTTTGAGTCACTCTTGGCAGGCTCAGGGGACCATGTGGTGCCAGAAGTTGAACCCCAGCCCCCTGCATTCAATGCCGCACTCCAGCCCTTCGGGTTTTCCCAAGCCCCACTGTCTGCACGTCTCCATCTGCCCTGAGCTGGCCGGCACCAGACTCCAGGGGTCATATTCTGGGCATCTGCCCACAGAACGTCTGTTTCTTAGAGCCGCGAGTCCCCCTCGCGGCTCTAAGAAACACTTCACAGGTTTGCACTGAGGACTGGGGCAGGACTCACACAGAATGCGTGGCCAGCCCACGGGGCACCCTGCTTCACGTGGACCCCTGCCTCCTCACACAGAATGCGTGGCCAGCCCACGGGGCACCCTGCTTCACGTGGACTCCCTGCCTCCTGAACGGAGCCCCGAATCAGTGTCCCCTCAAGACAAGTCTGCAGACGGTGCTCCATGTAGCTTCCTGAGTGAGCTCCCGGCTGGGGTGGCTTCCAGTCCCGGCCTCTCCCTCCTGATGGCCTGGCTAGCCCCTGCTCTGGCCACTGCTGCTCCTCTCCCTGGGTTTCCTGCTCAACTCCCGGGTCCTTGACCCGCGGCTTGGGCGGCCTGGAGGAAATGGTCAGGGCAGGCGGCTTTAGTCATTGGCTCCTTCACACGGTGCTCAGTGCTTCTCTGCCGCACATGAGGTCTGGAGGCTGCTGCGTCAGTGTCTAGGAGCACCCCTGAACTGACATTCATCCGTGAGTGTGTGTGTATGTGTACTGAGTATGTGTGAGTGTGTATGTGTGTGTTTGTATGAGTGTGTGTATATTTGTGTGAATGTGTATGCATGTGTGTGAGTGTGTGTAGGTATGTGTGTGTGGTTTTCTATTCTAGAGATGGGAGAAGTGCCCCCAAAAGCAAATTCCAGTGGGAAGAGTAGGTGATGACCCTAGGGCTCCTCAGGTGCTGCTCGGAGCTGCCCCTTCTCAGAGGTGGGGCTGGCATTGGTTGCATTTTAGAGCTGGTGTGGCACTGGGGAAGAACTGCAGCCCCTGGACCTGGGACATCTCCAGCCCTGCCCTGGCTCTGCCCAGCAGACCCTAACACGGCGGTCAGGCAGACAGGCCTGGCTTGTGCTCATGCTCGGGTACTGCTGCCGGGACTGGGGAGGCTCTGGGGAGGAGGTGGGCTGCAGAGATGCAGAATAAGGCACTGGCATGGGGAAGGGCACCGGAAGGAGACAGCCCCATTGACATGAGGAAGAGTGCTGCATGGGGAGTCCCTTCTTCCTGCCCAGAGCTCATGACCGAGCTGGAAAGGCTTAGGCGTAGCATGCAGCTTTGCTGTGGCCTGGAATGGGGCGCAAGAATGGTGGTGGTAAGAAGAGGGCAGGGATGGGCCCGGAGCGATAGCACAGCGGGAGGGCGTTGCCTTGCACGCGGCCAGCCTGTGCCGGCCTGGGTTCGATCCCCGGCATCCCATATGGTCCTCCGAGCACCGCCAGGAGTAATTCCTGAGTGCAGAGCCAGGAGAAACCCCTGAGCATTGCCGGGTGTGGCCCAAAAAGAAAAAAAAAAAGAAGAGGGCAGGGGGCCAGAGTGATAGTACAGTGGGGAGGGCATTGACCGATCCCTGGCATCCCATATGGTCCCTTGAGCATCTAGTTCTTGAGTGCAGAGCCAGGAGTAAATCCTGAGAGTTGCTGGGTGTGACGTCCCCCCCAAAAAAAAAAATAGATGAAAAAGAAGAAGAGGGCAGGGCCTGTGTGATCTTATTTTCATTGCGGGCCCCAGCCCTGCTCCCTGGGTGCTGCTCTCCGGTGGCAGGACACTCTGACCTCACCCGCCCATGGCACTCCCGGGCCTACAGATCAAAGTGGACTTAGCAGAGAGGGGTGGTAGTCGTGTCCACACTTGTGCGCTTGCCCAGAGCCGGCCCAGTGCAGTGCAATAGAGATCCCTTTTCTCACCCCCTGACTCCCTCCCTCCTCTGTCGGCGCCTCATCAGCCCTCCCCAGAAGCTCGCCCTTGACAGATAGAAGGGCCTGTGTGGGAGAGATATCCTGGCCACGGTCACACGGTCACACGGCGGGAGCCGCTCAGCCGTGGGGGCCGGACTGCTTCCAGCCTGGAGCTGCTCAGGCCATTCTGCTGGGGACTGGCTCAGACCCGAGGCTTTGCTCCAGGTCCCTGTGTGGGTGAGAAAGGTGGGCGAGAGGGGGTTCCTCATCTCCTGATTCCCCTAGAGCTGCCCCAAGTCCCACATCCCAACCTGCCCATCCGCCCTCCATCCCTGGGGTCCCCTGGGTCAGCTCTATCTTTCTAAGACTGGGGTTCCCTCCCGCCCCTCACCCCTCTCCCGCTGGTAGTTGCTTCCCTGCACAACTCCTTAACATGGCTGAGGCCCCGTCCTGAAACTAGGGTGCCCTGTGGAGCAGGGGCAGTGCCTGAGCCCAGGAACTGGGCTAGGAGGCTGCTTTCTCATCCTTTTTTCTGCCTTTTCTCTCCAGCACCCTGCGGGAGTTACTTTGCTTCCGGCTCCCCCATGCTGTGCTTGCTCAGGGATCCCCTCTCTCAGTGGGATGTGGAGCTTTTCTCTGTCCCCTCTTGGAGGGAGGTCTTCTTGGAGGGACAGCGGCTAAGGGACCAGGGAGCTCGGGACCGACAGGGAGACCAGCTTGGCTCCAGAGCAGTTGACTTCGAGCTCATGAGGGCGAGGGAATCACTGTTGGTGATTCCTCTCGGAACAGCACATGCTCTGGGACCTGGCTGCGGACCCTGGCTGGGGTGTGGTGGGGGTGCCATCCTCAGATTTGGGGGTGCACTTCTGCAGGAGGCTGGAGAGGGGCCAGTTCCTTCAGCTGAAGATGCTTGTGCAGACCTGTGGCCCGGTCAGGGATCTTTGAGGATCATTTATTCTATATTGATCAGTTTCGAGACGTGAGAGTTCCAGCGTAAAGCATCAGCGCTCAGCCTGCTGCTTCTCCACCAGAGCTTTTGGCATGGCCTGGGGCTGCTTCCCCAGGTTTATGAAAAGAGGCCAAAGTGACAGTCCAGCGGGTAGGTGCTCGCCTTGCATGCTGGTGACCTAGGTTCAATCCCTGGCCCTGTGCATGGTTGACTTAGCCCCACCAGGAGTAATCCCTGAGTGCAGACCCAAAAGTAAGCTCTGAACACTGCCAGGATGGCGCCAAGACACCAATAAAATTAAAATAAAATAGACTGACAAGACATTTACTGATAATTACAAATTGATCTTCACCTTCTTTCCCCCTTCCACATTCACTCGTGACATCGTGTGGTTTCCGGACCCCCATTCTGGGAAGTGAGGGTCGGGTCTGGCTAGCCATTTACACATGCTCAGCTCTTCTCTGTTTGCAGAATGAATGCTAGGGTAGCTTCACATGTTCTTTCTGGGCGTGCTGGGAGTCTGGGGGGCCCCTCCTGGTACTTAGCAGGTGGAGGACCCGGGCGGGCTGGGGTCTAATTCAGGACCTCCTGCTTCAAGGCCTGAGCTCCACACCCTTCAAACTCCCTCTTGGCCCTGGGATTCTTCCGAACTGGGCCCAGCTTTGTGGACCCAGTTTCTGGGGCAGAGGGAGAAGAGGGTCCTTAAGAAGGTAACAAGGGGAGCAGGCCTGGCTGGGTATGTGTATGGGGGAGATGTGTCCAGGTGGAGTGTGCCAAGGAAGGCACGCCCCCACCCCAGATCAGCTCCTGTCACCCGGCGCCTGAACTTACTGTAGCACTGGGAAGTCACCTCCTGTCCCTGTCACCAGCCTTCCCTCCTCATTGGGGTTCCCGGAAAGAAAGCCCCCTTCTCAGGGCTTGCCCCTCCACTTTACTTCTGGGCATTTGGGGTCGTGCCTGCCAGTGCTTATGGGGTCTTATGCATGGGGGTCACTCCCAGCAATACTCAGGGGCCTGGGGGGTCAAACTAGGGTGAGTTGCGTGCAAGGGAGAAGCCTTACCACCTGGCTGTCTCTTCACCTTCTCCTATTTTTATCTTTGACCTCAACAACTTTTCTTTTTTTTTTTTTTTGGCAAGGCAGAGGGTCTCCAAGCCGTGCTCAGAAACCTGGCGGGAGGCTCTCCCTGTGACTCTTAGCCACCAGCCCAGGACCCCTGGTATGCACTGCTCTTCAGTTTGAGTGATGCTGGGGATTGAACTCAGGGTGTGGGACACACAAGGTTTGAGCCTTCCTCCTGATTACCTGCATCGCTTCCTTCAAGTGTTTCTTGTGAGACTCTGCCCTTTGGTCCCCTGTAAGATGGTTCTCATTGTGCCAGCATTGCTCCCACTGCCCCCGTGCCCTCTGGTGCCCTTATTTAGTCCAGCCTCTGCTCTCTGCAGGCTCCTTCTCCTGGCCCTTCTTCTGTACCACCTCTCTGTGTGGGTCCCCTGTCTGAGCCCTTCACGGCCTCTGTGCTGGAGTGAGCCTGGAACGGACCCAGAGGCACAGACTGGCCCAGTTCCTGCTCACAGGGGCAGCTGGGCACTTCCTGATCACCATGAGGGTGCCGTGAGAGACTCAGCCACCCCCCATCGGTGTGGGCTGGAGCCTTCCCAAGGCCCTGTATCGCGGCTGTCTGTCGCTGGGGCTTGGTCTCTCCCAGGCACGACCCTCCTGCTTCTCTACGCTGCTGTGACTGTGACAGACCAGTACCTCCCTCCCTGCCCCTGTGAACCGGGAGAGGTCAGCAGCTGCCCTGTGCCCCGGGATCATGATGCACCGGGTGCTCCACGCTGGCTACCTGGAGGGCAGCGGTGTGAGAGTGGGGTTCATGAAGTCTGTGGTCAGGGTCACTGTGGTGCAGGCACTGGCCAGGAAGGGACATGGGGCTGGTGACGGTGCCCCCTCCCTGCCAGGCCCACAGACTGGGCTGACCAGGTTGTCTTTGTTCAGATCCAGGTGGCTCTGGATCAGGAGGGGGCTGTGGACTTGGGGTGCTGACCCTCAGGCTGGCGTCCTCTCTTCCCCAGCCCCTTGCATGCTCTCCCAGCTCCTCTCTCCTCCTTCCCCTGTCCTTTACTCCTCCTTCCTTTCCTTCTAGCGATTTCCATCCCTTTCTTCCTGTTTATCATCTGAACCGCCTCCCCCCCCTTCCCAGGCCACACAGAGTCCCCAGCTTGTCCTGACAGTGGCAGATGTCTGGGGAAGTTCAGGGTTGGACCTGGACACCCCGTTGTTGGGGGCTGTGGGATTTCACAGATGGGGCATGGTGCTGGCACTGGGACCCGGGCCTCACGTGTTCAAGACAAGCACCCTGGTCCCCATGCAGCTTCCCCAGCCGGACTCAAGCCTGCTTCTTTTTATTTCTGTGCTAGGGATGGAACCAGGGCCCGTGCTGCCGGCCATGGCTTTACGGCCCACCTGGGGTTGGGGAA
Organism: Cryptotis parvus; assembly: GCA_021461705.1. Lineage (NCBI taxonomy): Eukaryota > Metazoa > Chordata > Mammalia > Eulipotyphla > Soricidae > Cryptotis > Cryptotis parvus. The sequence continues at coordinate 51,527 of JAJIBD010032283.1, forward strand.
TGTTAGAGCCAAAAGGCTCTTCCGCCATTGGGTTTGCGAGGGGCTGTGCTCTCCAGAGTGGGGGCCCTGCCCTCCCGCCCTCAACTCTTGTGACCATCTTCCTGTGCAGGTGGCTGGGATTTGGTGCTGGAGTTGGCTGGGGAGGTGGCTCAGCCATAGAGCCTTGCATGTGTGAGGTTCCCAGTTCGATTCCAGCACTGTAAAACTCCAACCCAACAGCTGGTCTTTGGTGCTCTCTGGTCTTCACCATGTGCTCTGCTGGGTTGAGGGGCTGGCCTCATGTCCCGGTGCTGGGCTAGGGCCTGTGTGTGGCTGTGTGTACTTGCATACCTGACTGTGCTTATGAGCACCAAGACAGCCAGGTACCCAGGTGTGTGGCTGAGGGGTTGGGGTACACCACATGGGAGCATCTGCACCCCGCTTCAGACCTCCCCTGCCCCTGAGCGCTGCAGCCTGCGCCCTGGCTTTGTGCTGGCCTTTGTTCCGTCTGTGGGCCAGCTGCTCGCTGCTGTGGCCCCACGTAGTGGTGGCTGATCCCTGGCCCTCCCTTCACTGGAGCCAGAGTTTGCCCTAAATGGGGCGTGCGAGGGTTTCCTGCCCTGAGTCTCAGTCCGGCCAAGGCGGAAGGAATGGAGAACAGCTGTGTTGGCCCGCTCTGGCTCTGTATGGATTTGGTTTGACAACAAAGCTCCCTCTGTGTGTTCGCGGGTCTCTTACGTAACAGGGTGGGGGCAGCAGCAGGAGGTGGAGATGGGGACAGCGACACACTGACACACGGGGTGGCAGGGGAGGGAAAGGGAGCAGGGAGAGGCAGGGTCAGGGTACGAGCTGTGGAGTCCATTCCTCTTCCTGCTTTGGGCTGTAGGCTTCTGTTCTTTGTCCTGCGAAGGGGGCAAAGGAGGGTCTGCGGGTCTACCTGTGTGTGCGTGAGGCCACCTGGTCGAAGATGATTCTTGCAAGGACCCTCTTGGCCCCCACAGTCACCTCCCCGCTTGAGGCTGTGCCAGGGCGGATCTCATTCTTTGGCAAGCACTGGCCTGCGCTCAGGAGCCCCTTGGCGATTTTTGGGGATCACCCTGACCAGATGTCCCTCTTCAGAGGCCCTGTGGCACTGTGTGAAGCCCACCCGCCCTTAGCTGTCCCCCTCACTGCCCAGTCTCCGTCCTTGGGAGTATTTACCCTGGAGCTGCTGGGGCCAGAGGCCCGGGGCCAGGTGAGCTGTCCAGTTGGGCTGTGTGTGCTCCTGGCCGGAGAACACAGGTGCTCGCAGGTGGCCCTGAGGCTGGGGGTTGAGAGGGCCTTGGTGCCAAGGGGGATTTTGCTGCAGAATGGCTTTGAAAGGTCTGAGCAGGGACTGCTGGCCGGACCAGGTCCCCCTGGGTGGGAGTGGCCGCAGCTTGGGGCCGGGTTCCCAGCCCCTCACTGCAGCCTTTCTTGGGTGTAGAACCCTGGGTCTGAAACCCTACACAGAGACCAGTGAGCCGGGCAGTCACTGACCAGCTGAACCAGCCCTGGCCCAGGCTGGCCTAGGGATCCTCAACAGTTTCCATTCCCTGGGCTGCCTGGCCCGTGTCCTGCTGCCTTCCTCCCCTGGGCCTGGTTGCTGGGATGATCCTGAGACTCAGGGCTGGCTTATGGGCCTGGATGCTCTCAGATGTGTGCGTGTGTGTGTGGGGGGTGCTGGGGGAGCACCACCACCCTTGCTGAAGGCAGAATCAGGGGGGAGTGAGCGACACTCACTGCTCCACTGTTCCGAGCCCTTTTCTCGGCGCTCCTGGTCTGGACTCTGCAGGTACCTTCTTCCCTCCCTGCTGCTCTCTATCACCCCGACACCTCATCACTCCTAGGTCTCTGCTTGGGGCAGGGCTGGGCTCTCTGGGCTCTGGGCTTGGCCAAGCAGAGCACACAACCCCGCGTCTCCCTTTGCCCAACTTTCTAGCCCAAGCTCCCCAGGGCCGGCCCAGCCCCGCCCCTGCAGCCCTCTCCCAGCTCCACGCTCCCTGGCAATGACTCCAGGGACCACAGCTGACAAACAAACTGCGTCCAGTAGCGGGTGGCAGGAGCCCGCGGCTGGAGGGCAGCCCTGAGGGATGGGGGGAAGAGAGCGAGCTGGCCGATGGGGCCCCGCAGGCCCCAGACACTGTATGTTGAGCGTCGTGAGGCGGGCAGGGGCGGGTACGAGGAGGGTGCATGCAGGGGTCCCCGCGCTGTCTGTGTGGCCTGACGGTAGGGCTGCTTTGAGCAACGATGGGTGTGTGAGCTCCCAGCAGTGCTTCTGAAATGGCCAGGAAGGGTCACAGGGCCTGAGAAGGGGTTCAGGGGCACAGTCTGGGTGGGGCCAGCTGCTGGGACGCACCCAACAGCCCCTCGGCCAAGGTTGTTCTGCCTCAGTTCTGATTGTGCCAGCCATACTCTGCCCAGTGCCCTGTCCCCCAGGAGATGTGTCTGCTGGGTCGGAGGGTTCTGCAACTGCCAGCAGCGCCAGGGGTCCTGAGTCCTGCTGTAGGCCTGCAGAGGCTCCCTGGTACTGTCGTTCTGATGCTCAGCTGTCCCAGCACGGAGCCTCCTGTCCCTTGCTCAGCACAGCCCCGGTGTCCCTAGGCCCCCTCAGCATCTCTGACCCCGTTAGGTCCAGTGGGATTTCAGGAGTGACCTCTACTTCCACTCTGAATCCTCCCTGTTCTTTTTTTTTTTTTTTTGCTTTTTGGGTCACACCCGGCAATGCTCAGGGGTTTCTCCTGGCTCTGCACTCAGGAATTACTCCTGGCGGTGCTCGGGGGACCATATGGGATGCCGGGGATTGAACCCGGGCCGGCATAGGCCGGCTGCGTGCAAGGCAAACGCCCTACCCGCTGGGCTATCGCTCTGGCCCCAATCCTCTCTGTTCTTGAGGTACCCCCTGCAGGCTCTACTGAGGGAGGAAAGTGGGGTCCCTCCCGGTACCCAAGCCCGACAGTTTGCTTGCTTCTCTGAGGGGCCATCCTGAGCAAGCCAAGTTAGTGATCCCATTTCTAGGCTGTGCCACACTGGTTCCCATCCCATGGGGAGCCTGGCACAAGCCCCTGCACCCCCTGTAGTGAAGAGCTGAGTGTGGAGGTGCAGAGCTGCCGCTGGGAGCACTGAGGTTGGGCTGGCAGGGGGTGGTGCATCTTGAAGAGGGAGAGGCTCCGTCCACATGGGCCTCCCCCACACCCTTCTCCTCCCTCTCCGGCTCCCCCCCCATGAACACTGTCCATGTCGGTCAGTCACCTCTACCCAGAGGTAGAAGTCGCCTTACTGTCAGCAGCAGGATGGTCTATGTGTCTGTGTGTCCCTGCGGGCACAAGGAACAGTGAGTGTGCCTCTGGTTTGGGAGCGGGGTCACGGTGGGCCCCTCTTGGCTGCAAGGGGGCCACCCTTGGGTGGTGGTGGGGGGACCCATCCCGAGGTTCTTCCAGCTATCAGGGCAATGATTGCAGGGAGAAGCTGTGGGCTCCTAAGACCTCCCAGAACCTGCTTGTACCCTGTCGTGTCCCTGATCAGGACTGACCTGTGACCTCCACCGCGCCCCAAATTCAGTGTTTCTAGGGGACCTTAGAGGGTGGGTCTCCTGGAGGGCAGCTTTAACTTTTTGTATCTCCTCTGGGCCCCATTCCCTTCCCTGCTGACTCACATGGAGAGACTGATCTTCTGGAATGGGATGCTTGGATAAGGTGCTGGCCTTGCATGCAGCCAAGGTTCTGTCGCTGGCACACATGGGGTCCCCTGAACACTACAGGAGTGATTCCTGAGCACAGAGCCAGGAGTCAGTCTTGAGTGCTACCAGCTGTGGCTCCAGACTCACAATAATAATGGTGGTGATGATAAAAGTGAGTTTATGCCCAACACCCCAGAGCAGCCGTGGGATCTCTCAGGAAATGGGGCAGCTGCTCTCGTGAGTGACCTCCAGGCTGTGACCTTGGCTCTTTCTGCATGGCTGCCTCTCCCATGCCCATCGTGGGCCACTTGCTTTTGTTCCTCCTACCTGACCAGCCTGGGGTCTCTGCCTGCTCTCAGTCTGCAACCTTCCACCTGCCTCCCATCTTTGCCGCCTTTGCCTTAGGGGTGAAGATGGCAGCCCCCACTCTCTCTGCTCACTGCCCTGTGCTCTCCCAAGGATGGTTTTCACTCTTCTTTGCCCCCAGCCCCCATTTCCAGGGAGCATGATTTTTTTTTCTTTTTTTTTTGCTTTTTGGGTCATACCCAGCGATGCTCAGGTGAAGCTAGGAATTACTCCTGGCTGTGGTGCTTGGGGGACCATATGGGATACCGGGATTGAACCCCGGTCAGCCCTTTGCAAGGAAAGTGCCCTCCCTGCTGGACTATTGCTCCCGCCCCAGGAACATGATTCTTATCCCATGCTGGTCCACACTCAACCAGGGCTCTGGCACTGCTTCCTGACCAGCCACACTGCCCCAGGGCCTTGGCACAGGTAGTCATTCCCCAGAACTCACTGAGACACAGCATTCTGAGACAAGCCCTCTTAGATAAGTCCATCCATCCCAGATACCCTGGATTTATGAGGATTTATGCCACTTGTGGGTCTGACAGGAGCAGGTGTGTTGAAGCCACGCCCGTTGGTCAGAAGGGCATCCTTGTGTGCTCAGGAGAAACGAAGCTCAGAAAGGTAAACAAAGTGGGGCAGGGTACACTTGCCCAGATCTTAACACCGGGTTGTTGTTGTGTGTTCTTTTCCTTGTCTCTTTAGGGCCACTCCTGGCAGTGCTCAGAAGTCACTTCTGGCAATGCTCGGGGACACATCCAGTTCTGGACATGGAGTCGAAGTTGGCCACGCACGGCAGTCTCCCTAACCTCTGTGCTCTCTCTCCAGCCCTGCTGTGGGCTTTTTTTCTTTTTTGGGGTCACACCCGGCAATGCTCAGGGGTTTCTCCTGGCTCTGCACTCAGGAATTACTCCTGGCGGTGCTCGGGGACCATATGGGATGCCGGGGATCGAACCCGGGCTGGCATGGGCCGGCGCGCAAGGCAAACGCCCTACCCGCTGGGCTATCGCCTCCGCCCCTGTGGGCTATTTTGACTGCAGTGGGGAGAGGACAGCTCAGTTGCTCTGTTGTGGGAGCCGTGGCTGCGCCCCTCCAGAGCCGCCTTTACGGCAGAGATGAGGCACACAAGCAGGGGACACTGAGCAGCCGGCCCCAAGTACCCCCAGGCCTGAATGTGCTCACTGGCGGTGCTGACCTGACGAGCAAAGGGCAGGCGCGAGCTCACAGGTCAGAGTTAAGTGTGTGTTCCAGATGCCGCCCTGTGACCTTGAGATGCTGTTGCCCACAGCTTACGCCCCTATCGTCCCCCACCCCACCTGCTGACTGCCGGGTAAGGGAGAGAAACTGCCCAGCCCAAGCCACCAATTCCTCCTTTCCTCTTAGCAAGACTTTCTCCAAAAGCACATCACACTCAGCCCCTGTAAGAACAAAGTGGGCCCGGGCCATGGCTTCAAAGGCTGACTTTGCCTGCAGGTTCGATTCTTGGCACTACATGGTCCCCTGAGCACCCCCAGGAGCAACCCCTGCAGCCAGAGCCAGGAGTGATCCCCAGATACCACCAGGAGGGGTCAGAACCCACCGATGCTTCCAAAAATAAATGGGGAAATGTGCAGAAGGGTCTGGGATGTTCTCCTTCTGAACTTCTTGTCCTGGGAGAAGAGACGGGGAGAACCCAGGTGGAGGGGGACGCCCTTTCTCTGTTTGCACGGGGTGCTGCCAGACTGTGGATGGTTCTGCGGACACCTATGTCCTCATTGCACACTGCAGGGCTCTGGGCGGTTGGGCAGGTCCCGGAGAGCTGCCGTTCCAGTGTCACACAGCGATGCTACCCAGCTCTTGGGGAGGAGCCCTGCAAACAGACTTTACTCAGGAGTCCACTTTGTAGCATCAGAAAGGGGGTGCGTATCCTGGGAGCCAGGGCTGTGCTTCTCTCCAGTGCAGGCCTGGCTCTTGGTGTCCAGAAGAGGCTGTGGGCTCCCAGCCAGGAAACTCTTTGGTTTATTTTTATATTTAATTTTTATTTCATTTTTTAATTTGGTCACTGTAGAGTTCCAAAGCGATTCATAATTGATTGGGTTTCAGGCATGCAAAGTTTCAGCACTTATCCCTGCACCAGTGTGTGCTTCTGTCCACCAGTACTCCCATCCCCACTTGCCCCCGCCCACTAGTCTGCTCTGCCTCTGCAAGAGCCAGCTAGAATGTTCTCTGGCTCACCCCCTGTGCAGCCAACCAGGGGTAGAGTGTCAGGGCTGCTCCGAGTACCCAGACCACATAGAACTATGGGTCTTTCTGTGTCGGGAGCCTCTGGCGGCCCGGGGCTTGCTCCTGAGGTTGAGTGAGGGGTGAGTGAGCCCCCGGGAGCTGCTTGGGTCCTTGAATGATGTCAGCTGCCACAGAATCCAGAAAACTCCGGGCTGGCAGCAGTTACAGGGGGCAAAGTGCTGACTACGGCCGCTAGGAAGCACGGCTGAGCTGGAGCTGGGTTCCTGGTGAGCTGGAGGTGTCGGGCAGCGTGAGTGGCACTTGTGGTTTGGCTGAGCAGAACGTCTGAGCCGCTGCCCAGGACAGTCATTATATGGGACTGGCAAGTTGGGGGGCACGTGTGAAGTCCCACGTCGCCCTGGGTCACTGCCAGACGCGCTCCAGCATCCCAGGGCTGGAGCATTGCCAGGAGTTGCATCTAGTTTTAGAGGCATCTCGGAACTTTCTGTTCCCCCTTGCTCTGCCCAGTGGCCTGTGTGCAGTGCTGATTGGCTCCTTCACTAGGTGTGATTGTTTGAGGCTGTGGGTGCACACAGTAACACTTTCTTTTTGGAGTGGGGCCACACTGGCAGTGCTGGGTTTACTCCTGACCCTGCACCCAGGGATCACTCCTGGAAACCCGGAGTTGGCTGGGTGCAAGGCAAGCACCTTGTTGGCTGTCTTGTCTCGCACAGCCACCTGCTGTTTCTTGGGGTGTCCGATCTTGTGATCTCAGGGTGTGTCTGGGAAGTAGAACAGGGTGATGGGTGAGGCAGCCAGTGCGAAGTCAGAGGCCCCTGAAAGGGCCATGGGGTTAGCTTGAGGGGTGAGGCAGGGAGGGGGCGGGAGGGGTGGGGTATAGGCAGGCTGCCCGGGGAGGTCTGGGCTGGACTCCAGATCCCCAGAATGTAGACTCTGCAGCCCAGCCTCCCGCCACCGGGGTCGGGGCCGGTCACCCCCAGCCCCTGACTGCCCTGCTTCCAGTCCCACTTGGGGCCATGGGCAGATGGGGCACTCAGGCAAGAAGCCTTATCTTTGGGGAGCAGCAACTGGTGTGTGCTCAGGTAGCAGGGAGCCCTAAAGCTCCTCTGGCTGTGCAGAGGGAGCTCTGTTTCTGCTCCCGGAGTGGCTGGACACGGGGACTTGCTGAGTAGGTGCCGGTTCCCTGCAGGCAGCTGTAGTGTCCGGGCTCCTGCAGACTGTCCCAGGCCCTCCCTGCCCCCACCTGACCTTGCCTGTTGTTATCTGGGGACTGCACTTGGTGGAACTCACACTTATTCCTGGTTCTGTACTCAGGGCATCTCTCCTGGGGGTGCTTGGGGAACTATATGCGGTGCTGGGGATCGAACTGCAGTAGACCACATGCAAACCAAGCGTGTCGCCCTAACCTCCATCCTAGCACTCCAGCCCCACCTTCACCTGTTTGACCAAGGGAGAAACTGAGGCTTGGGATAGTCACACAACTGGAGACCAGCAGGGAAAGAGCCAGCCCCAGCCTTGGTCCCCACCCCCTTGCCCTCCAAGACACAGCTCTGGGGGCAGAGAGAACACCGGGGCGCACTTCCGTGTTCCGCTCTAGTCACTTGGAATGGTCTGTGTGGACACTGGGCCTTTGAGTGCTCGGGCATATCTGGGGAGCTGTGTGTGTGTGTGTGTGTGTGTGTGTGTGTATGTGTGTGTGAGAGAGAGAGACAGAGACAGACAGAGATACAGAGAGAAAGAGACAGAGATAGAGACAGAAAGAGAGGGAGAGACAGGAGAGGGTCAGTGGGAGGCTGCAGTTACCTGCTCTGAGTCTCTACTCTCAGAGAAGGAGCCGGGGGCGATTCTGGGTAGCATCATCACCTTAGACCTCTTGACACGCTGACCTAGTGTGCGGCTTCACCAACTCTCCTCTAGGGTAGCTTCGGGGTGGAGCCTTGGGAGGCCTCCTCGCCACACTCTGACAGGGGAAATACGGCAGGGACTGTAAGCGTGAGCCAGGTGTGGACCTGCTTAATCGCTTGTTGCTCTTGTTTTGCTCAGCGGGACTGAGTCTGGAGGACCCTGCAGTGTGGGCGCTGGAACCCAACAATCCTGTGTGCAGGGAGTGCACACGCCGCCCCAGTACTGCCCTTAGCCTTGGCTCCTGGGTGGGCAGGAGAAATGAGTCTCTGACTGTCTCCTTTGTCTGGACCCCCCAGCCCTGCTTCAGGCTTAGGTGTTCTCACCCCAGAGTGGAATTTCAAGCATCTGACGCTCCCCAGCAGACACCAGAGGTAGAATTTTCAAGTGGCTCCCTGGGGTGGCTTGAGAATGGCAGCTGATAACGTGGATTTTGTGATTTTGGCTCAGGGAAGCTTCAGTGCCTGGTGGTTTAGGTGTAGGGGTGCAGTGTAGGGGTGAGCCCCAAGGTGGGGAGCAGAGGGTTTTCCTCCCCACTTGGATGGCCAGATGAGGTCCGGGTCAGTCTGGCACCCTCCTGGACAGTGCGCGTGCTTTCAGAGTACGGCCAGTGAACTGTGCCCTAGACTGGACCAGAGGGTCTCAGGTGGCCAGTGACCTCCTGTTACTGCCTTATCTTCTCTTCCTTTCTTTTTTGGGTCACACCTGGCAACGCTCAGGGGTTATTCCTGGCTCTGCACACAGAAATTACTCCAGGTTATTCTGGGAGGTGGTGGTGGGTCCATATGGGATGCTGAGAATTGAACCTGGTCAGCCGGGTGCAAGGCCAGTGCCCTGCCCACAGACCTGCAGTGACCCTGCCCGCCTGTTCACTCGTTCCTTCTGCAGATTGGTGTTGTGAGCTAGTGCTGTACAGTAGATGAACAGAGGGTGTAGGGGTGGAGCGAACTGGGTGATGAATGAAGATGAGTGAAGAGGTGAAGGAACAGATATCGAGCATGTGTCGGGGTCAAGAGCTCAGCAAATGCAGAGGCCAGAGGAGGTGGGTGCCCAGGAGAGATAGCTCAGGAACAGCCCAGGAGACAGCCCAGGAGACAGCTCAAAGGGCGTGTGGCTTTTGCAGGAGCTCTAGGTTTATTCCCAGCACCACAGGCAGTGATCCTGAGCACTGAGCTAGGAGTTGCCCTGGGCATCACCAGGTGTAGCCCCCCCACTCCTAAATAAAAAGAGAGAAAAGAAATGTTGTGAGTCCAGAAAGTACTTCCAGTGGAGGGAGTCATGTCTTTCGCTCGGAGGCTCTGGGTTGGCTGGTGCAAAGGGAAGAAACTCAGGTGGGGCCAGAGCGATAGCACAGTGGGGACAGCATTTGCCTTGCTCACGGCCAACCCAGGTCCAATCCCTCGGCATCCCATATGGTCCCGTGAGCACCGCCAGGAGGAATTCCCTGAGTGCACAATCAGTAGTAACCCCTGAGCATCGCTGAGTGTGACTCAAAAAGCCAGAAAATAAAAGAAAACTGTGAGAGGTGCAGAGTATCAGGCAGGTGGGAAGAGTTGGCTGCTTCTTGCTCTCACCAGACCAGAGCATGGCCAAGGGAGAATGGCCACATGCTGACTATCTGTACCCAGAGCCGAGGATTTGAGTGGCTTATCACCCCCTGCCTGCAGCTGCCTCCAGCCTGCCCGTGCCTGGATCAGTTACATGAAGTTGTCTGCCAGCCCCGACTCCCCGGGTTATTGGCAGAGCCGTGAAAGCATGGAGGTCAGCGGACACCAGGGGATTCCCAGGTCTTCCCTGCTGGAAATGACCCTCCATTGTCAAGGGGTCGCTGCCCAGGCCCAGCTTTCCTGTGGGGGACTGTAACCCCATACCCAAGGGAAGGCTGGGACTGCCAGCAAGTGCCACCCTGCCATGGCTCAAAGCCAGAATCCAGTGCCCTCCATCTAGAATCCAGCTGTGAGCGCTGAACATGTTGAAAGCATCGGGAAGGACCCTGGGCCACTGGGGACAGTCTCCCGAGGATGGTGCCGCTCTGGCGGTGATGGGCTGATTCCTCGGGAGCTGTTTCACAGAGTCTCGGGGTCCAGGAACCCCCTTCCCAGATGAAGGACAGAGTGTGTGGGGCCCTGGCCCTGGGGAATGACCAGCTGATACCTCTGGGAGTGGACTTGACCTTGGGATTTGACTTTCAGGAAGGAGCTTATGCTGGGACACCCCGCCGTGCCCAGCAGGTGTCCTCAACCTTATGGGGAGATGCAGACATTTTGGGTGACTAGCTGAGGGTGCAGGGGTGTCCTGCACATCGAGTGGCCAGTGGGGACACAGCATAGCCCAGCAGTGGCCTCTCTGCCCCCAGCAGTTGCACTGAGGCGGGGCACCCCTCATTTCAGCACACAACAACTCCTTTATGGGAGACATTGGCGGTGCTGTTTGGCTGTTGCTCAGAGTCATCATCATCATCTCAGTCATTCTTTTATGTCTGAGTTTGCGTCACACCTCTCTGTTCCAGGAAGACAAGTTCACTGTCTTGTGTCACTCCCCACACTCCACCCGCTTTCTGGTATCAGAACTAAAGGTTTTGTTTGTTCTTTAGCTCTGTTTCTTCCCTCTCTCTGACTTACGGTGTTTTTGTTGGGGTCACAGCCAGTGGGACTCAGGGTTCACTCCTGGCTCTGCACTTGGGAATTACTCCTGATGGACTCAGGGCTCACTGCAGGCTTTGTACTCAGGGTTCACTACTGGCTCTGTGCTCAGGGCTCACTCCTGGCTCTGTGCTCAGGGTTCACTCCAGGCTTTGCACTTAGGGCTCATTCTTGGCTCTGCGCTAAGGGCTCACTCCTGGCTCTGCACTCAGGGCTCACTCCTGGCTCTTTGCTCAGGGCTCAACTCAGGTTTTGCACATAGGGCTCTCTCCAGGCTCTGTACTCAGGGCTCACTTCAGGCTCTGCACTCAGGGCTCACTTCAGGCTCTGCACTCAGGGCTCTCTCCAGGCTCTGTACTCAGGGCTCACTTCAGGCTCTGCACTCAGGACTCACTTCAGGCTCTGCACCTCAGGGCTCACTCCTGGCTCTGTGTTCAGGGCTCACTCCTGGTTCTGTGCTCAGGGCTCACTCCTGGTTCTGTGCTCAGGGCTCACTCCTGGCTCTGTGCTCAGGGTTCACTCCAGGCTTTGCACTTAGGGCTCACTCCTGGCTCTGTGCTCAGGACTCACCCCTGGTCAGCTCAGGGAGCATCAGAGATTTAACCCTGGCTGGCTGCATGCAAGGCAAGTACCCTATCTGCTGCCCTGCCCCATGATTTTTTTTTTAAAAGCTGAGAGGTTGCACCAAGTAGTGGTTGGGGACTTCTCTCAGTGCTTGGGGTATTGCTCCTAATGGTGCTCAGGGAACCCTGCAGTGCTGGTTGGTGGGTGGGGCTGAGCCTCCTGCATCCAAGTCTGAGCTCAGCTTGTTGAACTGTCTCCCCACTCACTCTTCATTTTTTTGGTAACTGATTTGTTGTTCGGTTCTTCATCTTGTTCAGGATTGGCACCTTTGTGTCAGATTATAGCATCCACTAGACGTCATAAACCTTGTTAATCTGCTCATTGCTGATCTCCCCAACATTTGAAAAGCACCGGCTACCTTCTAGGCTCCGTAATAATAGAGTCTGGAGCCAGATATCCCGCCAGATAGGCCAGAGTCATGCGGGCAAGGTACACAAGCACATAATTACATGAGCCAAAATTATATTCTAGGGCGCTCAGGTACTTAGATAAGATTTTAGTTGTAAACTAGTGTCTGAGGTCGGAGGTCAGAGGATGATGGGCTGGGCGGTGCTTTTCAGCCAGGGGTCTCTGGTGAGCATCGAATCCTTGAGGGTCATGGCTGGAGACTAGGCTGGTTGGGTGGAGCAGTCGGGAGCCAACAGGAAGGACTCGGGGTTGGAAGGGACTCATATTGGGGAGAAGGTTGGGAAGTGCTGCGTTAGCGGGAAAGTCAATAACCAGGTAATAGAAAATGACATCACCTTTTAATTGCTAACACCAGGTCAACATACAATTCTTGGGGCCCAAAACATGGGTTGTGGGACAGGGCTGCTTAAACTCTCTTTCTCTACTCATGACCCTGCTTCGGCCTGAGAAATGCCACCTGGGCAAGCCCAGTGTCTCAGCTACTCAGTGCAGTGAAGAGTGAAATGGATATTTCTCAGGGCTGGCCATGAGAAGGCTACCGATGGCCGTAGCTGCAGCCACCTCTTAGGAGGGACAGGCGGCGTGGCTAGACTCTCTTGCCTTGCAAGCATGAGGTCTTGAGTTTGATCCCCAGTGCCTCCTGTATGGGCTGGGGAATGTGGCCTGGGGCCCTGCCATCTGGGAACACAGGAGCCAGGCTTGTGGGACCCCAGCCTGTGCCCGCCCCCACCTTCCCGTGCTTCTTAGAACTGGTAAGCCACATCCTTCCGAGGGACCCCATGTGCCTTGGGGGACAGCAGCCTTGCTTCCTCTTGGCACAGTGTACCCACTGAGGACTGGCAGTGGGCCCGAAAGTGCCAAGTTGCTTCCCAGGTATGCCCTTTCGCACCCTGAGCACCTGAGGGTGCTTATCCTCTTCCTCTCAGCCTGGGAACATGATTCTCCTCAGAGAACTGGATATTCCTGCCCGAGCAGCTTGACCGAAGGGTTGAGGGTGCTGCTCTCCCTGATAGTTGGGTAGCTCAGCAGCTGCCCTCTCGCTCCAGAATCCTGCTGTGTTCTTTCTCTTCTTTTTTATATTTATTTTTGTATGTGTGTGGACCATACCTGCATGCTCAGGGCTCGCTTTGGCGTTGCACTTGGGGATTAGTTCTGTTGAGCTTGGGGGACCATACGGGGTGCCAGGATGCAAGGCACATGCCCTACCTACTGTACTGTCGCTCAGACCCCTCTTTCTCCTCTTTGTTCTGACGGGGGACTGGTCTGCCAGGTGGGACAGCTGCTGGGTGAAGCTGCCAGGTATCCTGAGGCAGTGGACAGACCCGTCGAGCAGACCCTCTTGACTTAGGTGGGGTGAGCAAATGAAACCCCCAGTGGGACTTCTTGGAGCAAGTCCTCAGACTAGAGGGGCTGCTTGGCGCCCCAGCAGTAGTGGGGGAAGCAGATGGGCCAGAACTGTGTGGGCCGCGTCCTGCTGCCCCTGTACACTGCTCCTCTTGGCCACTGCAGTACCCTGTGAGATCGGCTCAGGACTTGAGATCTTTAATCCATTTTGATCTGCTTTTTGTGCATGGTGTTACACAAAGGTTCAAATTCATTTTTTTTTGCAAATAGCTGTTCAATTTTCACAGCACCACTTGTTGAAGAGGCTTTCCTTGCTCCAATTGGTACTTTTTTTTTCCTTTATCAAAGATTAAACGGAGAGATATTCTTCTGGTATAGTCTTTTTTTTTTTTTTTTTTTTTTTTGCTTTTTGGGTCACACCCGGCGATGCTCAGGGGTTACTCCTGGCTCTGCACTCAGGAATTACTCCTGGCGATGCTTGGGGACCACTACCCGCTGGTCTATCGCTCCAGCCCCTGGTATAGTCTTGAGACTATACCACCTACATGGCAGAACCTGGCAAGCTACCCGTGTTTTATTTACTTGTTATGCCAAAAACTAGTAACAATTATGGACCTCAGCTCCTTTACCTGAAGAATGGTCTGGGGCTCTTCCTGTCCCTGGAGCAAGCAGATGCCCTTGGGTTACACTTGCTTGTGACAGGACTTATGGAGATGTTACTAGTCCCACTCGAGCAAATCGATGAACAATGGGAAGACAGTGATACAGTGATTTATATATATATGATTTATATATATATATTATATACATATATTATATATGTATATATAAATCACTGTATATATAAAATCACTGTATATATAAAAATCACTATATATATATATATTTGAGTCACTCCCAGCGATATTCAGGGGTTACTCCTAACTCTGCACTCAGAAGTTACTCCTGGTGGGGCTTGGGCGACCATATGAGTGCCGGGTAATTGAACCCAGGTCGGCCGCGTGCAAGGCAAATTCCCTACCCGCTGTACTATTGCTCCAGCTCCACAGCTTGGAACTTCTGGGGCTGCTGAGTTCCCTGGACCCTCAGGCTGTTGGTCCATCTCAGCGGCACTGCAGGTCACAGGAGGGTGAGCCCAGCTGGGTCTTCATGCTCGGCCCGACCTCATTCACCACAGTGAAAGCGAGACACCCAGTGGACACCACCCATGGCTGGTTCTCCCGATCCGTGGCACAGGGTTCCTGGGACCCCTGAGACTGCCTTTGAGGATTGGGCTGATGAGGGCGGGAGTGTGGCCACACTGAGAGTGGCTACAGGGCTCTGAGCTTTGTAGGAGACGGAGCTGGTGGGACTGTCCTGCCGCTGCACATGTCTGGGCCAGAGCGTTTGTGTGACCCTGACTTCCTCCTCCTAGGTGGCCCGAGGCAGCCAGGATGACATCTGTCCCCAGGAACTCTCCTACCTGCTGAGAAACATGATTAGCAAGTCCCGTGAGTATTGAGTATTCTCTCAGTACCCCTGTATGGACCCCCCAGGTGTGGGCCTTAGCAGCATGTCGAGAGCCCGCTGGGCTGTGGGGGGCAGGGAGGGAGCCTGTCTTCCCTTTCGTCACCTGTAAACCCTGTGCTGGGAAACCCGGCCAGGTGAAAGGTACCAGTTGGTCAGCCTGGTTTGGGAAGATAGGGGTCTGAAACCCAGATAGGGCTCCTTTGGAGAGCCACGCTGACGTGGGGCCTTGGCTCCCGGCACCGCAGTAATTACAGACCTGAAGGGAAGCTGTCGGGGGAAAGGGTGACCAAGGGCTGTCACAGCCCACCCCAGCGCAGCCTCCTCCCTCTGCCCCGCAGGCTGGAAGCTCCTGGCCATGCTGGCTCTGGTCCTGGGCGTCATGGTCTGGTACTCCATCTCCTGGGAGGACAGGTGAGTTCAGCTATGAGGCCCCTTTCCATGTCCTTCCAGCGCACCCCACACCCAGGGCTCAGGGATGGCACCTCCTGGGCTGGGGTAGCTTGTGGTACTGGCAGGGTTGGAGATCCTGGGGGCTCCTCTTGGGACTGCAGATGGGGGGCTAGGGCAGGAGTTAGGGCTAAGTGTGGGTTGGGTCCTCCACCACTTGGTCCCAAAATGGAACTTGAAGATGTAGAGCGTCCAGGGGGCTAAGCTATGTGCTTTTCATGCGATTGACCCCTGGAACCACATAGTCCCTTGAACATTGCTGGGCGTAGACCTAGAGGCCCCTGAGTGTGGCCAGGGTAACCCCTGGAAGTTCAGGGCACCAGCCTTAGGTCCTTGCATTGAACCAGTGGACCATGAAGCTCTGAGAGGGAGCCCCAAAACTCAGCAAAGAGGAAATGGGTCAAGGTTGTTCCTGGGGTGTTGGTGATGGAACCGTCACTCTGTTTCCAGCTTTTACTTTCCCATCCCGGAGAAGAAGGCGGTGTGCCTGCAGGGTGAGACGGAGCCCAAGGTCTCTCAGCTCTTCGGCAAGTAAGGACCTGGCCCAGGGTTGTGGGAGTAGCCTCACTGGTGGACATGGGTTCGGTTGCAATGCACGGGTGGCCAAGGGCCTCTCCGCCTTCTCTCACTTACTGGCCCGACTCAGTCCTTGGCATGAAGAAGCTCTTTCTCCCGCCCGCTTTCATCTCTGTGCAGTTCCTCCCGAGATCAGCCCTTCTTCCTGCAGCTAAAGGATTATTTCTGGGTCAACACCCCTCGGCCTACGAGCCTCCCTTCGGGACCAAGGGAAGTGGTACGTATTGGCCCAACAGCCTGGGAATTGGGGGCTCCCTTTACCCCACTCCCCTCACCCCACCACTTCTTACTCTCTATCCCCCATGGCCTGGGGATGGGGAGGCAAAGGTGGGGGGGGTGTGGGGCCCGCCCTGCTCAAGGACCCTGTCTGCCTTCTGCAGAGAACCACCTGGTGCGGGTTTGGCCATCACCAGCTACTCCATCCCCGAGAACATCCAGAGGTAAGGAGGGAGCCCGCTCTGCCAGGCAGCCTGCCCTGGAGCCGCCAGGGAACCTGACTGTCTCGGCTCCCTGAGGGCCAATTTGACCCTTTTCCATCTGCCTGTCTCCAGGGATGCCACAGTCCTTCCCCCACAGTAACTGAGCTGGGCATTGGTGCCAGGGCAGGGCCCAGGCCCCAAGGGGATGACTGTGGCAACAGGCAGGCTTAGACAGTGGGTAGAGGGACCCAGAAGGGGCTCGAGCTCAGCTCAGCCTGGTGATGCTTCATAGCTCAGAGCTGGCAGAGCTGGTGGCCACGGCACCATCCCACACCTGGTGGAACTGGGGGTCATGGCGCCATCCCACTCCCGGCTGTGCTGGGGGGTGGGAACATGGTACTGGTCATCAAACTTGGGGTATCGCCTGCACTCCAGCCCTTGGAACCTCCTCCTCAGCGCTGAGAAGGGGGTCTCTTACTGGTGGTGGCCCAGCACCTTCTCTCCAACTAGCCAAGAAGCTAGCCCCCAGGCGCCCTGGGGTCCGGAGCCAGCCCCCAGCAGGCAGGAGCAGTTGTGAGGGGGCTCTCTGGGGTCTGACCGTCCCTGCTCCCGTGGCAGCCTCAAGTGCCGTCGCTGCGTGGTGGTGGGCAATGGGCGCGACTTCGTAACAGCTCCCTGGGCAGCACCATCAACAAGTACGACGTGGTCATCAGGTGGGTACGACCTCTGCGAGCTCCTGGGGGCTACGGCATGGTGGCAGGCTCCTTGGGGTGGGCCCTGCTGACCGACCCCTGCCTCACCCGCCCTCCCTCAGACTGAACAACGCCCGGTGGCTGGCTACGAGGGAGACGTGGGCAACAAGACCACCATGCGTCTCTTCTACCCTGAGTCAGCTCACTTCGACCCGCAAATGGAGAACAATCCTGACACTCTCTTCGTGCTGGTGGCCTTCAAGGCGCTGGACTTCCACTGGATCGAGACCATCCTGAGAGATAAGAAGCGGGTGAGTGGTGGGGTTGGTGTCCACCGCTGTCCCACAGATCCGATGGGCTGCCATGGGGCAGAGCCCGGAAGGGCCGAGGTCTGCCGGTGCGGAGTACGGGGACTGGTCCCTCAGCTGCTCCAGGAGCCGGTTGGGACTGATCTGGGTCTTTCCCTCACTTGCTGTAGGAGGCGGAGCCTTTAGCTGGCTTCAAACTCACACCCCTTCTTCTTTTTTTTTTTTTTTTTTGTTGCCTTTTTGGGTCACACCCGGCGATGCTCAGGGGTTACTCCTGGCTCTGCACTCAGGAATTACTCCTGGCGGTGCTCGGGGGACCATATGGGGTGCTGGGGATCGAACCCAGGCCGGCAGAGGCCAGCCGCGTACAAGGCAAACGCCCTACCCGCTGGGCTATCGCTCCAGCCCCCTCAAACCCCTTCTTACCCACACAGCTCTCTCCCTTGCTTGCCTTTAAAAAACATACGCAGCAGTGTTCAGGGCTCTGTGCCCAGAGATCAAACTCAGGTAGGTCATGTACAAGGTCGCCTTACCTGCTGCATTCTCTCTGGACCCTCCTTTATAACTTTTTGGGGTCTCCCAAGTGGCACATAGAGGACCCAGGGGCCCCTCATAGTGATTCTCAGCCTCCCTGGACAGTGGTTCACTGTGAGGCCCGAGAACTTAGGGCTGCTCAGGCCCTGGGTCCCAGGGGTTACCGGGATTACCTGTGCTCAGGGCATCGAGCTGGGGTCAGCTGCATGCGTGGTCAGTGCCTTCCCTCTGTCCTGCCTCTTCGGCGGCCATTCCTGCTCTCTGCTTCTTTACTTTCTGGTCTTTGTGTTAATCCTTCATCTCCCTCCCCTGACTATTTCCGGGACCTTCGTGTGGACCCAGCTCCTTGCTGAGGCACCAACAGTCCAGACTTAATAAATAGGCCCTGGGGCTGGAGAAATAGCTCAGCTGCATTCAGGCTTGGCATGTGGGGAGCTCATGTCTAAGTGCCGGCACCGTGTGAGGGGCACAGCTGGGAGCAGTCCCTGAGCACCACGGGTGTAGTCCAAAGAAGCATCGGGAAGGAAATCTGTCCTGGGCGCATGGCACCGAGGGCAGAGCACATGCCTGGCATTGTGAGGCCAGAGTGCCGTCCCCCTCACCAGCACCCAGGTGTTGAGCGGCCTCTATGGGCACAGCAGAGAAGGAAGGCGGTCGCCATTCCCTCTCTCCCTCCCTAGGTGGGGAAGGGCTTCTGGAAACAGCCCCCCCCATCATCTGGAACGTGAACCCCGAGCAGATCCGGATCCTTAACCCCTTCTTCATGGAGGTTGCAGCTGAGAAACTGCTCAACATCCCAGTGCAGCAACCGCGAAAGCTAAAGCAGGTGATGCCGGGGCCGTGGGCGGGGTCCTGGGCAGGGGTAGGAGCTTCCTGCAGCCAGAGGAAGCCTGGAGGGCCCCAAGGAGGGGGTGTAGAAACGGTTGCAGCTGGCATCTGGGTGGCACCTGCTGGAGGCCTAGTTAAGTACAACGGAGAGGAGCCAGCTTTTGAGAACTGGGGGGCGTTTCTTAAGCAGGGGAGGGTTGGAAGGTACCTGCGTGGGCCGAAAAACCAGTGAGGGATTTGCTGCACTCAGTGATCTTCTTTCCTACCAAACTCCCACCAGCTTTGTCCTGAGGCATATGGAGCTGAGCAAGTTCATGAGGCCTAGTGGGAGGGTCACTTGCCTGTCCCAGTTGGGGTGCTGTGCTAACTCGGGGAGTTATGGTGCTCTTTGGCAAGTTAAGTTTTCATCGTGGGTCTCGCCATACTTGGGCGAGCATCTTCTGAGTCTCCGGAGAGTTGAGTCTGTTTCCCTGGTGAATAGGCAGAGCCAGCATTCACCTTGGGCTGAGGCCCCCTCCCCCCATTTTCTTCTCTGGGAGAATATTGGTACTGACCCTTTCAAGCCACTGTAGGATTTGAGATGATTATACCCTGTGAAAGGTTCATGTCTGGAGTTGGACTCTTTCATCAATTTTTGCCCTTTAATTTATTTAAATTGTTAAGAGGGGCCACACCCAGCAGTGCTCAGGGGTTACTCCTGGCTCTGCACTCAGGAATTACTCTTGGTGGTGCTCAGGGACCATATAGGATGCTGGGGATCAAACCTGGGCTGGCTGTATGCAAGGCAAATGCCCTACCTACTGTATTATCGCTCCTGTCCTGCATTTATTTTGGGAGGGGCTACCGCCTGCAGCTCCCAGGGGCCTCTCCTAGCTCTGTACTCTGGGGTCCATTCTGGCAAGCATTGGAGACCATGAGGAGCTGGCATTGAAGCCAGACCTTGTGCATGCGGACATGAGCTCAGCCCACTCAGCCTTCTCTCTCCACGCCCACCACATCTGCCTCATTGGAACAAACCATTATTTGAGTCTTCATCTGCTTTTGTTCAACTTTGTCTGAGCGGTGCCTGCTTGGAGCCGCATTTGCATCCTTGGGAATATGAGGATACGTGGTCTCCGGCATCCTCGGCCAGTGGCTAGTAGGGACTGGCACTGCCCCACGGAGAGTACCCAGTGTTGTGGGGACCCATGGGAAAGGGCTGGCACTTGGGAAGCCCCCGGGCCAGAGAAGATGAGCCTAGAGCTCGACCAGGGTGGGGGTCCTGGGGTATGTCAGGCCAAGAACTGGAGAAAGGTCTGGAGCTTTTCTGCAGCGCCAAGAGAATTCTTGGGCAAGAGGAGTTGAGAGCAGCCAACAGGCTTTTGGGTCCTTACTGGGTATGGGGGGCAAGGGTGACGGGTGGGGACAGAGTTGTGAGAAGTCACAGGCTGCCGCTGGGATCAGTGTGGGGTCTGCTTTGTTCTCTTGCTGCCTGGCACCTTCCTAGGTTTGCTTAGTGACTTGGGACCATACCAGGGCTAGAGTGATCGACAGTGGATAGGACTCTCCCTTACCTTGCTCACAGCCAATCCTAGCTCAACCCCACAACCACATAAGGTCCCCCAGCCCTGTCTGGTGTGATGCCTGAGCATAAAGCCAGGAATAAGACCTGAGTACTGTTAGGTGTGTAAAAAAACAAACAAAAACAACAAAAAATAGAATTAGCATAAACCTCTCCGTTTCATTTGTAAAATAAATGTGGTAGCGGGAGTCCATTAAGACTCGGGGAGGGGGCAGGGGCGATAGCCCAGTGGGTAGGGCATTTGCCTTGCACCTGGGCCGGCCGGGTTCGATCCCGGCATCCCATATGGTCCCCAGCACCGCCAGGAGTAATTCGAGTGCAGAGCCAGGAGTAACCCCTGAGCGTCGCCGGGTGTGACCCAAAAAAGGGAAAAAAAAAAGACTCTCAAGGGGGAGGTGGGCAGCAATAGTACAGTGGGGAGGGCGCTTGCCTTGTTTGTGTCCAACCGGGTTCCATCCCCAGCACACCTACGCTTCCCTGAGCACCACCAGGAGTGATCCCTGACTGCAGAGTCAGGAGCAGGAGTAAGTGCTGTGCATCACTGGGTGTGGCGAAACCCAAAACAAAACAGAGTAGAAAGAAGCAAGCAAAGAAAGGAGTCGAGCGAGATACATGTTCAAGGGAGAACAGAGGCTTGAAGAGTGTGCTGAAAATAGAAAACACTTAAATGAACGGATTCAAGTAAAGGGCAAGGAGAGGACCCCAGGGCCTAGAGCATATGCTTCGCCTGCCAATGCCCTGGTGAGACCCGCAGCACCCAGCGGGGTGTGGCACCCACAGACAATCAGGAGTGGTGTCCCGGCTGCCCTGTGCAGCTCCGCAGGAGTTGTGGGGCTGCAGAGGAGAGTACAGGACTGGGCGTTCCGGTCCAAAGTCCTGCAGCAGCACCACCCGTCCCAGCTCCTCTGCCCCTAACACTGCCCTGCCCCACCCAGAAGCCCACCACGGGTCTGCTGGCCATCACCTTGGCCCTCCACCTCTGCGACCAAGTCCATATCGCTGGTTTCGGCTACCCTGGCGCCTTCCACAAGCGGCAGTCCATCCACTACTACGAGCAGATCACACTCAAGTCCATGGCAGTAAGTGGCCCCTGCGGCGCCGGAGGATGGGGCTGGGGCCACGGGAGGTTTGGGTGCTCAGGCCAGTGGCCACCCTCAGCGCCCCAGTTCCACCCTCCTGCCCCAGGATGGGTGGGAGCTGCCGGAGCTCCTTTTCCTTCTCGCTGTCTCCACAGGGGTCCGGCCACAACGTCTCCCAGGAGGCCCTGGCCATCAAGCGGATGCTGGAAATAGGAGCGGTCAAGAACCTCACCTCCTTCTGAGCGGGCCGGACTGTCCTGTCCTCTGCCCCTCTGCTGCCTGAGCCCCCCACCCGTGGATGTGGGGTACCTGGTGCCATCCCGACCTGTTTCCCCTCCCTGGCCTCCGTGTGGGGAAGGAGTCCCAGGCCGGGCCAGATCTGGCCTGGGCGGAGGTGCTGGGGCCAAGGGTCAGGACACAGGGCCAGTGGCGTGGCCTCCACTCTCCCGTACCGGGAGATTATTTAACAGGCTATTTAATTCAGGGTAGGGTGTGCTGTGGGCTGGCCCGTGGCACCCAGGAAAGGAAGTGCAAACAGTGTTCTGCCCACTTTTTATAGAGACCCACCAGAGCGGGGCCCACAAAGGCCTTCTAGGAGAGAAGGGTTTGTCTATATATATATGGGTGCTCTCTTGAGGGGCTGGTACTTCCCAACAGGCTTGGGGATAGCCCTGTGTTCCGTGAGGAGGAGCACCTCAGCTAGAAAGGAGATGGCCAAGTTACCATTAAACTATTTTTCCTAGAAACGGAAGCAGTTCTTGTTCTGCCCTGTGTCCTCTCGTGTTCTGGGGACGTGGGTGCGACAGTGGGTGTCAGTGGACCTCGGGATATGCTCAGCGCAGTGCTCGGTGCCTGGTCGAGTGTGGATATTCTTGCTTCCATGGCGTCCACAGCTTGACTGCTCGTGGAAGGGGACAGGAGGCCTCCGAAGGGGTGGCAGAGTCCCCTCCCCTCCCTCCGTCTCCAAATCCTGCTGGGCGGGCGGTGCAGACAGACGGGGGCCCAGGCTTCCCTTCACATTAAGTGGGAGTCGTAAAACGGAGTTTATGCAAGGTCTTGCCAGTGGCCCAGGCTGCCAAGACTGGACTGAGCAGGGCTCAGGCAGGGCTGAGGGATGTGGCAAGTCCTCCAGCCAGTCCCTGGCCCGGGACAGCCACATGCGCCCCAGCCCGCCCCCACCCGCGTGCCAGCTTTGCTCTTTGCCTCTGCCGCTCCGTTTGTCTGCTTCTCAGGCCCCACATTGCTGCCAACTGGGCCTCCCGCCACCCACAGCTGTTCCTTTACATCTGCCGCCAGGCCAGGCGGGACAGGGGCGCCCCTGCGGAGGAGCCATGCAGCTGTGCTCTTCGCTCTCAAGGGAGTCGCTGCCGCCAGCAGTTGGATGCAGACTGGCCGGGACAGATGAGGAGGGGTGGGGAGCCGGGTGGCCTTGAGGACTCCCGAGGCTGATCTCCTAGGCTAGGGGAGGGGGATTCTGAAAGCAAACCAGCACCAGCAACTGTTGCCCCCTTCCCTCTGCATGGCCCAGCTTTGTTCAGGGCACCGGAGGGAGCCCGGTGCCTCCAGCCACCTGCCAGCCGACAGGATTCTCTGCCCTGGATTATCTGGCGCTTTCCTAGGGGACGCGGGGACATAGCCACCCCTCACGCCCCAACTCTACACCCAGTGCCCAGACACAGGCACATGGATCATGCGCAAGTGGGGAGCGTGTGGTGAGGGGTGAATGCATCCGAACCATACACTGTAGGGGGCTTTGTCCTATTTAAGAGTGGAGCTGGGGGTTGCTGGATGGCGCTTTGTTCTAGCAAGGGGAGGGATTCTTCAGTTAGCCCAACCACCACGAAGGAGCTGCCTGCCAGCCTGCCTGCTATTGATTAAGCCATGCCACGAAAATGAGGGGCGGTGGTTGGGGTGGGGGGGTGTCGAGAAAGTGCTTTGTGCAACTCAAGGCCCCAGGTTCTGCATGTTTACGCCGGGAGACCCATCCCATCTCCATGTCCAGTGTGTGATCCCGACGTTCCTGGAAAACAGGAGGCCAAGGAGGACCACAGGCAGTGGACAATCTGGGGAAGGTCTAAGAACCAGATTCTTGGACCCAGCCCAGGCTGCTGGGGACGCGGCCCCAGGATCTGGAATTTTAACAAGCACCCAGCACTGGGGCTCGAAGAGTCTAGACTAGGATGAGCTCATGCGTTCTCAGCTCTGGTCGGCTGCAAAGCTGCTCTAATCCCGGGTGCCCTTGAGCCCTGGCCATTAGGTGCCGCCCGCGGGGAGCTTTGGCTGGTTCGCTCCTCCGCCTCCCGTTAGGAGGGCCGTGCCCCACACCGGGCAGTGGGACCCAGGCTAGGCTGTGTCCAGCCACGTCCTCGTGGAGAGGCCCCTCAGGATGCTGACCTTGGCTCTGGGCCCTCTCCCGGAGGCCGGCCCTCTGCCGGGAGATGGCTGAGGAGGAAGCTGGGAGGGCTGGGAGCCCTCTGCCTGCCTCCCGCTTTTCCCAGCCCCACTTCAAGCTGCTCTCCTGGGTGCGTTCTGTGCTCAGGCCCCAGGGTCCTCCTCTGGCCATCCTGCCCTCATCCCCCTCTCCCCACAGACAAGAAGAAGGTTCGAGGCGTGCAGGGTCTCTCACCCACCTACCCAGGCATGGTGAACTTGAGGTTTTTGATCTCACCCAGGCACATATTTAAATGCTATTCTGCGTTCACATGGAGCGGAGCTGTGCACTCTTGGGGGTTTTTATTTACACGTTTGAAAGACATAAGTATATCCAATTGCTTTTCCCCCAGAGACTGTCTAGCTACTGGCAGTCTGAGTTTGCAAACAGGGCTGTCTTGCAGAGGCAGAAAGATACACACAAAACAGCCGGTGTCTTGCATGAGGCTAGCCCAGGGGTTCTCCCCCGGCACCCCATGTGGTCCCCTGAGCACCACCAGGAGTGTGAGCACCGCAGTGCCAGGAATAAGCCCTAGATGCTGTGGGATGTGGTCCCCAAATCAAAATATACGCCCAACAAAAATGGACAGTGGGAGTTTGGGGAGCTGTTTCCGACTCTGTAGTTTTATAAGCCACACCCTTGCCTCACGGAAAGTACCAGAAAGCACCGAGACTGGCTGAAACATCTGCTGGGCTAAATATTTGCCCATGTACTAGGTAACATGGTTAGAGAAAAGTCTGTTTCCAAATCCCCTTAGCTAAGCAGGGGAAGCCAAGGTGTGGGTACAGAGAGTAGAAGGCGAGGTGTGTGCTGGATCACACAATAAACCGTGAATTACTGCCACTCCCGCTTTCTCTGGAAGCCAGCAACCTGGAGGGTGTTGGGAGAAACAGTTTCTGCATTTTGATGATCACATGAGACCACGCAGCCTCCTGTGCCCAGAGAGAAGCTCAGCGTTGGCAAATAAATCTCCACCTCCTCTTACCTGCCTCATGTCTTCATCACTTGATCACTTGACATCCCGTTATTCATCGACTTGCTCGAGCGGGCACCAGTAAGATTTCCATTTGACCCTGTCATGTGCCAGTGTAGCCCAATGGCATCTGGTTGCTTCAGGAATACCAAGAGCCTCAAACCGTTCCTTCAGGGTCTTCATGACAGTTTCCAGAAAATTTGCATTTGTAGGCTCATGATTCTAGTGTGGCTCCTGGAACCACTAGTGTATGTGTATGGTGCGGCGTGTTTGTGTGTATGTGTATGTGTGTGTGTATATGTGTATGCGTATGTGTATGGTGTGTGTGTATGTGTATGCGTGTGTGTGTATGTGTGGTGTGTGTGTGTATGGTGTCTGTATGTGTATGGTGTGTGTGTATGGTGTGTGTGTGTGTGGTGTGACTGTAGGGTGTGGTGTGTATGCGTGTGTGGTGTGTTGTGTGTCTGTGGTGTGCGTATGTGGGGCTGTGTGTGTGTGTGTGTGTGTGTGTGTGTGTGTGTGTACATTTGTGGGCGCCGCGCAGTCTCAGCAACTATCCATCTCAGCTGCTTTAACTTTTGAGGGATCTTTGGGATCCTAAACCCAGGAGTTAGGGAGTGTGGGGAGAGGAAATGAACCTTGTGTTTTGGCAGATGCTGCTTTTACCTGGGAGTCCAGACTCTGGAAAAGTTCCTCTTGTGGGGCTGGGAGAGACAGGCGCGCTTAGAGGGTGTGCACAGCGGAGTTGACCCAGATTTTTTTAGGGCGGAATTCACCTTAGGAGGCAGATCTTCATTTCCCAGGAAAGCCGAGTGAAGTAGACACCCCGCCCTGGACACTGGCAGGGCTTGCTTCAAAGAATCTTGGGATCTTGGGAGAGGGTGGAGTTAGGGCCGGGAATGAGAAGGCTCCAATGTTGAAATCACCCTAGGGATCCGGGCTGGAATTTCTGAACTCAGCTTTTCCAGAACTTTTTATTATTCTGAGGCTTTCTAAAACACTATTTACATTTCTCACCAACTTTGACACTGAAACACGTCCCCCCATCCCCTTACTGTCTGAAAGTGTTTCTCTCCGGAGTGCAAGGTGCAGGGGTGGAGGAAAGGAGGCAGAGAAACTCCCAAGTAGAGCCAGTGGTTCTTAGGGGGAATCTGGAAGGATTCAGTCCTGGTCTCTATCACTGTCTCTGCTGTCTTCTTGGTACTCCGTTTCTCTGGCACAGTGACCGTTTGCTACATGAAGTTGAGGCTCTGAGGGCAGAGTGGCAGGCTTCAGGACACATGCTGGAGAGCACAATTCTGCAAGGGATATTGTGAGTGGTTTATTGTTCCCCAATAATTCTTGGGCAGGGGTCTGTGGTTCTTTTAATTAACTGGGGCTGGAAGACCGCTGGACTAGAGCCGTTACCGACTGGATCCCACGGGACATCAAAAGATCACGTGGCTGCCCACCTACAAGATGGTCAGACTTCTTCGTCAAGACCCTGAACGAACAGTTTGAGGCTCTTCGTATTCCTGAAGCAACCAGATGCCATTGGGCTACACTGGGTCGTGATAGGGTCCAATGGAAATGTTACTGGTGCCCGCTCGAGCAAATCGATGAATAACGGGATGTCAAGTGATGAAGTGATCAAGAGCACGGTAGTAGGCTGGGGAGGGCTCTAGCCCTACATGTGGCCAATACCCAGTGTCCTATATGGTCCCCCTGAGCATCACCAGAAGTAATTTTCTAGTGCCGCGCCCAGAGGAAGCCCTTAGCATTGTCGCATGTGCCCTCTCCTCAAAAAAAGAAACCAGGGCCGGAGCGATAGCCCAGCGGGTAGGGTGTTTGCCTTGCACGCGGCCAGCCCATCCCGGCCCGGGTTCAATCCCCGGCATCCCATACAGTCCCCGGCAATGCTCAGGGGTTACTCCTGGCTCTGCACTCAGGAATGACTCCTGGCGGTACTCAGGGAACCATATGGGACGCTGAGGATCGAACCTGGGTCAGCCACGTGCAAGGCAATCGCTCTGGTCCCCTACTTTTTTTTTTAATTTGGGCCACAACCCCTGGTGCTAAGGGGCTACTGTCAGCTCAGTGACGTGCTCTGGGGTGTCAGGGATCAAACCCCAGCCCTCCCGCATGCAGTCTGCGCTAGCCCACTGAGCCTTCTCTCTGGCTCTCTCCACCCTTGGTTTCTTTACAGGGGTGGGAAGGCAGAGCCTAGCTCATTCCTCTGGACTTGCCTCTGCCTCATTGGGGCTGACCTGTGTGACTCCATACTCAGCTCCTATGCCGAGTGGGACCTTTCCTCTTGCGTGGCAGGGCCTTCCCAGCCGTTCCGCTTAGGAAGACTGCAGTTTCCCGGAGCAGGCCGGCCGGCATCCTGGGACTTCACCTACCTTCTCTGTGAGCATTAGTGTTTAGATTCAGCATGAAGAAAGGAGTGATAAAGAAGTATTGACGGAGCGGGTTGGAGCAATAGTAAAGTGGCTGAGGAGTTTGCCTTGCCCGAGGCCAACCGGGTTCCACCCCCCACACCCATTTGTTCCCTGAGCCCACCAGGAGTGATTCCTCCCAAAATAAAGGTGTATTGACTGAAATGTCACAGCTTTTCAGATGATTCCAGGAGACAAAGCTTCGCAGGCACCAGGCTCAGGGTTTGAGCATTCCCGACCCTGTGCATGTGTGTGTCTGGGGTGGGCTGTGTATGGGGGTGATTCTGTTGTTCCGAGTGGGGCTCTGGGGCTCTGAGAACATAGAGTGGTAGCCTTCAGGTCACAGGGTTTGAGAGCACAATTCTTCAAGGTCTATGTTCCCCAAACCTTTATAACACGAAGAAAGACGTGCTATATTATTATAATATAACTCTAGTATTATTCTCTTTTTTGGGGAATGGGGTTTCCAGGAGGAGTTCAGAGCTCTGGCCAGTGACTGCTGGCCTTGGAAACTCAGTGGCAGACCCAGAGGTACTGGGAGACACCAGGGCCGCCTGGTGGGGCTGGAATGGACCTTTCACATGCACGCGAGTGCTCTGACCCCTTTGTGCTGTCACCCCAGCCCCCAAAGGACCTTCACTTTTAATTTAAAAAATTGCTTTTGCAGTACTTTTTTGCAGTATTGAACCTAGGGCCTCACATATGCGCTCTAACACTGAGCTATAGACCCTGACACCATCCCCAAGTCCTCCTCCCCACGAAGATGGCTGGGAAACGGGTAACAGAAAGGACCTTTGGTAATGGAAACCCCACTGGGAGGAGGGGAAGTGGAGAGGAGAGGAAGAAGGGCAGGTAGAGAGCTAAAGAATGGCTGGCCCTGCTCTCCCCAGAGCAACGATGTACCTACCCAGGAAGAGGGTTCGTTTCTTTCTGCCTTTTTGGGCGGCTTTGGAGTCACACGGGGTATTGCCCAGGGGGCTAGCCCTAGCTCTATGCGCAGGAGTGACCCCCTAGTGGTGGTTGCAGGAAGGCAAGCCCCCCTTACCTCCCCCCCCTATCACACTTGAGAATACTCAGGAGCTGTTCCCAGAAGCTATGCCTGGCTCTGCGCTAGAAAGTGACCCCTAGTGGTGATTGGATGAACCGCAAGCCCGTATTTCCTAGACTATCACACATGGTAATACTGAGGGGCTAGTTCTAGCTCTGTGCTGGGAAGTGACCCCTAGTGGTGTCAGGGCCAAACCAGGATGAGCTACATGAAAGTCAAGCACCTTATCTCCTGTGCAAATGTTTAGGCTAGTTCTTTGTCTTTGTCTCTCCATGCCACGGCAATACTTGGGCTACTCCTGGTCCTGTGCTCAGGAGTGGTGCTGGTGGTGTGCCTAGGATTCAAGCCAGGGTGGGCCGGGTGCGATCAGGCACCATGACCCCAGACTCTCTCTGGCCCTCCAAACAAATTCCTTTATGAAAGGAAGCCTGAGCTACCCTCATTGCCCTGTGATGGTCAGCAAGACTGGAGTGGGGTGTTGAAGAAGGCACTGGAGCCGTTCTGGAAACGAGCAGTGCCGGGAGGGAGAACCCCTACCTGCGAGACCCCGCCTCTGCGTCTCCAGTGCTGCCGTGGGTAACGCTCCTCCAAGGACGGAGGAGAGGCTTTAAAAAGCGAGAGCCAAGCGCCCAGTGTGAGGTTGATGTTTATGTTTTTTCTCTGTAGACACAGCAAAAAAGCTCTATGCAAACCAAGACCATTTTTTATTGAAATATTGTTTTTATTTTAATAAAGAGCTTATTTTCAAGGGAAGCCTCCTAGAGAAGCGACTTGCAAGATGCCCCCGACTTTTTTTTCCCCTGGTGCCAGACCCCAAATGTGGGGAGAGCTAAAGGGACCTGCAGGGACGGGGGGTGGGCAGACCCTCTTGATGGCAGTTCTGAACCCTCTCTCCTACCGCCTTAGCAGTCTGGGCTCCCCCGTGGGACGTGAGCTGCAGAATTTCACTGGCTCCTCTCCTCGGGATCTGAGAAGTCTCCCAAGGACTGTGTGTTTGCAACCACACCCACTGTTGCTGCCCCGGAAGGAAGCAATTGCTCCCCCTGGGTTTCGACAGCCTGCACAGGAGGCGGGTTGTGGGGGGTTCTCACTCTCCTGGGGAGCACTTCCTCTTCAGGAAAGCCAAGGGCTGGTGGAACTCACCCCGGCCTCTGCAGCCCGATAGAATCTGGGAAGCGGACAGCGTAGGGGCCTTCCTGTGCGCCAAGCCAAGAACGAATTTGAAAACTCAGAAAACTGCGTCCTGGCCTTGGGGTGGAGGTGGGGGGTGCGTGCTTAGGCACAGAAACGCTTTTGTGGCCCTAGCGAGTTTGTGGCTTTTTCAGGTCACTTCGGGACACGGGGGTGTGAGCGGGTGCTGGCACCTTGACCACCCGCTGAACCCGTGGCCACCCAAGATGAATGAAGCATCTGATGGTGGGTCTCCTGTGGCCAGCTCGTGGCCCTGTGGTGTCTCCTAGCCCCTGGCCTATGCAGAGGGCACGGCGCATGTGGACTCAGGATGCCCATTTATCCGCCCATTTAAAACCGCCTCCAGGCATTCGGGCTAACTAGCGCCTGAGATTTCTTCTGGTGTTGTTTTCCGGGGAGGAAAGGTCCTCTGCCATCTGCGGAGCAGTGCATCGTGGGGGTGTCGGACGCAAGGGCCCCCTCAGCTGGGGTGATTGTTGGATTTCCCACCCTTTCCCCAGCCATGCAAGACCAGGCACAGTCAGGGTAGCAACCTGCCTCCTTGCATCCTGTCTAGCGGCCTTCCTGGACAGCTGCGGGGGACACAGTAACCGGCGGTCACCAACATGGTTCTCTGGAGGGCTCCTGGAGCAGGGGTGTGGGGTTCATAGCTATGTGAGCTACATTTCTTTTGTTTTTAAGGGGGTTTGAGGGCCACTCCGGGCTCTGTGCTTCTGGTGGTGCTCAGGGGCCAAGGATTGAAATGAGGTCTCCTGAACAGGCCCCAGAGGCCTCCCTTACGCACCCCAGAGGCCTCTACACGCCCCAGGGGCCTCCCCAACACAACCCAGAGGCCCCCCCACACACACCGCCCCAGGGGCCTCCCCAACACAACCCAGAGGCCTCCTGCACACGCCCCCAGAGGCCCCCTGCACATGCCCCAGAGGCCTCCTGCACACGCCCCAGAGGCCCCTGCACACGCCCCAGAGGCCCCTGCACACGCCCCAGAGGCCCCTGCACACGCCCCCAGAGGCCCCTGCACAGGCCCCAGAGGCCTCCTGCTCACGCCCCAGCCCAAGCCTTTCTCTATCCCCTGCATCTACATTTCTTAGCCTTGTGGACTCCCTGGGCCTGGGGGCCTGCTGAAAAAGATCTCCAGGGGCCTGGGGAGTTTACAAGGACAGGGCCTGGGGCAAGCAGAAAGCCCTCCCTTCTCCGGCAGAGGGGGCTAAGGGCTGTAGGTAGCATCTGCGAGTTGGAACAGCCCAGGGAATCGGCGGGAGGTAGCAGAGACCCGGTGATGAAGCACAGACACTCGCCACAACGGAGAAACCTGGTGAATGGTGTGAGACACGGGGGACCTCCAGCCTCACCCCCGGACTAGCACCTGTGGCCACATCAGGCTTCCTGACCGGAGTCTCCTTCAGAGGAGGCAGGGAGCAGCCCTTGCAGGTGGGGACAGGAGAAAGGCCTGGCGTAACTGCTGAGCCCCCCCAGCACCCGCAGTCCAAAGGGGGTCCGACAGGCGCCCTCTCTCCTTTCCTCCAGCACCCCGCCAGGAAAGCTGTGCCCAGCGGGCACTGAGTGAACACCCTCCCTTTAAAGACCCCGGCCAGGCCACAGAAGTGCGGACACCCCTTATATTCACCACAATTGTGCTGTGGGGAACAGGGCCAACACAAGCGGGGGCTCTGGGGGCGTCCAGTCACAGCCTGGCCAGGGCTCCCCCCTCTTCCCTCCCCCTCCCTCCCAGCCTTAGAGTTCAGCTGTATGTCCAGGCCAGCCACAGAAAGGGACACGAGACACCAAATGAGGTGGGGCGGCTCCGCAGTGCGTGGGGAAGGGATTGCAGGCCCAGGTCAGTGGCCAAGGTCATTGCTCCTCAGCCCTAAGGGAGAGGCTTGGGGTCTCTGGGGCTACTCAGAGCCGGCAAGTGCTTCAGCTTCACCCCCTTCTCTCCTGGGCAGATAGGACCTTGGGCCTGGCCAGTATGTGGGCCGCCCGCCCGCAGGCGCTGTTCCTTAAAGCATAGAGGGGACCGGGGCCCATGTCCACGAACCAGCACCCCGGCCTCCTCTGACCACCACCCACGCACTCACACCGCGCTGCCCCGGCACTCCCCACAGCAGCTGGGGCCCAGACTTGTGCTTGATCAGGAAGAGGGGCCTGGCAGAGGCACTGGGGAGCGCGATGCGGCCGCGTGGGGGCGCTGTCCCCAGGTCCGCTCAGACGTGAGTCTGCATCCGCCGCTGCAGGGGGCCGGCTGGGGTCGGAGTTCTGGGACGACTGCGAGTGGTGGGAGCTGGAGGCGGACGCCTTGCTGGCCTTGTCGAACTGCACGTAGCCGTCCTGCTTGCCGCTGCTGCTGACGCTGCTGTCGCACTGCGTGTCCAGGAAGGAGCTGCTGTCGCTGAGGGAGCCGCGCTGGAACTCCCTTTTCGCACAGCTCGATGGACGAGCTGCCCATGCCCAGCACGAAGCGCTGCCCGTAGTCGTAGGCGGGCCTGGCCACTCAGGGTGCTGTAGATGTTGGTGAACGACATGCCCGTGGGCACCGCTGCTTGCCCGCTGGCCGCAGGTCGGCTGGCAGCTGGGCAGGGGAGATGGTGGGCGTCCAGTGGTGTTCTTTGAAGGTGTTCACGCTGTAGTAGCCGTTGGTGGGGTCCTGGGGGCGGAGGGAGGGGGCCGCGTCACCGGGCACCTGGGGAGCCGTGGGGAGGGCGGTGTAGGCTGAGCCAGTCCTGCTTGACAGGGGAGGGGGCTCCGGGGAGGGGGACCCTTAGGGAGGAGCAGGCAGTACCCTGGAGGGCAGCAGCGGGGGCACCCCGGGAGGGGGGCTCCCGGGAAGGGGGACCCTTAGGGAGGAGCGGGCAGTACCCTGGAGGGCAGCAGTGGGCGCACCCCCTTTGGGCGTGTTTGTGTACCATGTCTGCGGGGCAGCTGGCTTAAGCATCACCAATAGGACATAGAGTTTCAGACTTAGTGGGGTATCAGGGGACTCTCCTGCTCCCTCTTGTCTCCCTGGGGTTGGGCAAAGAGCAGGTCCTCCAGCAGGAGTACTGGGGTGCGCCCCCCAGAGGACACCTGTCCCTCCACCTGGTCTCTAGCCTGTCTCTTCCCTTTTGAGCCAGTCTGCCAGGCTCTGCTCCCCCACGCTGGCCTGTCCACCCTGGCCACTGCTCCCCACGCTGGCCCGTGACCCCCGCCACTGCTCCCCACGCTGGCCCGTGACCCCGGCCACTGCTCCCCACGCTGGCCCCATCATCCCCGGCCGTACCTTAAGGTTCTGAAACTCCTTCTCCTCCTCTTTGAGGACCTCCAGCTGTTTGAGGACTGAGTCTTGCTGGAATTCACCCGGTCCATCTACAACCAAGAATGGCGGATCAGCGGCAGGGACAGGCCTCACTTCTGGCCCCTGTCCGCAGCCTTTAAGAATTAGATGGGGAAGGGGCTTGCGGGGACCAGGCAGGAGCTCAGCAGCCAAGAGCGGACCCTCCACACTCAGTCCCTGGGTCCTGCACTTGTCATTCAAGCCTCTCCTCTACCCCGCTCACTGCCTGGTCCACAGGAGCAGGTGAAGACTCGTCCCCAGCTGAGAGCGCAGGGAGGGAGGGGCCAGTACCAGGAAGCTGGTGCTCTCCACCTCCCCACCAGCTGGCAGTCAGGGGCCTGAGCGACAGGGCAGTAGGGAGGGCACTTGCCTTGCAGGAAACGGACCCACATTCGATTCCCAGCACCCCAGATGATGCCCAAGCCCAGGAGTGATCCCCGAGTGCAGCACCCGGGTAAGCTGTGAGCACTGTGGCTGTGAGCACTGCGGGTGGGGCCCCAAACAAACCAAAGCGCAGACTCAAGCAGCACCGCAGGCCTCACCGACGCCTCACTTCAGCGCGTGGCGTGTGCTGACCTGTGAGCTGGCTCTGTGGTGGAGACCAGGGCTTAGAGCAAGGGAGAATGAAGACAAAGGGTCAGAGTGTAGTGGGCCAAGCACAGGGTGAGCCCCTGAGCACCGCCAGGCGAGGCCCCCTGAACCACATGAACGGTTGTCTGGGGGCTGCTGCTGTGTCTGAGTCACCCCAGACCCCCGACTCTGGGCTCAGGTCGGGGTCCTGGCTGGGCAACTCCCCAGCCAATGCTGGGCTGAGTGAGACCAGGACAAGGGATGGATGGACAGAGTGGCCACGGCTGCTGCTCACTAAAGTGACCCGGAGGTGCCCAGTGCCCTTACCACACAGGCGCTGGGGGTCGGGGCAGGAACCCAACGAGGCAGTGCAGGGTCCTGTTGATACAGCAGGAGCTAAGGAGTCTCTCTCTCTCTCTCTCTCTCTCTCTCTCTCTCTCTCTCTCCCTCCCTCCCCTCTCTCTCTCTTTCTTTCTCTCTCTCTCTCTCTCTCTCTCTCTCTCTCTCTCTCTCTCTCTCCTTTCTCTCCCCCTCTCCCCCCTCTCGCTGCTCCCAAACCGGTTCCCTCCCTCTCTCCTTGGATCAGGTAGGGCAGCATGGCCAGGTATAGGGCCCAACAAATAGGACACAGAAGGCCAGGCAAGGGCAGATACAGGTATAAGCCAGGCTCAGAGGCCTAGGTTACGGTAGGGCTTGGATGCCCAGGATAGCTCAGGTTCAGGCAGGGCACGGATGCCCAGGTAATGGCAAGGTACTGAGCACAGGAGTCTCACCCACGTGTACAGGGTAGAGGCTGGAGACTAAGGAAAGCTGGGTCAGGACAGCAGGGACCGCTGGGGTACAGTTGGGAGGCCCAGTGGCAGGCACTGAGAGAGCAGCCCAGGAACAGGACCGGGCCATCGTTGTGGGACGTGGAGTAGACTGCGTGGGACAGGACCAGGAATTCATTCACAGGTGACAGAGAGGCTGGACATTTGGGGAAGGGAGCTGAGATCCTCTGTACATTAAACTAACTTTCAACCTTCGGAGTTTGGTATGTAATTCATTCACACGATCCTCAAGAACCCACGAGCACAGGATAATCCACTTCGTGCTAACACTGTCACCATGGTCACGAAGGGGATTGTGACTGCCAGCATGCACTTGTGGTGGCGACACATCGCGTGGCCATCACACGCAGTTACATCTGGGCTGGATCCGCTTCTCTGCTGCTCCTGCGTCTGGTACCCCCGAGGCTGCCCTACCGTGGGGTCATGTCGGTGGAGAAGCAGCTGAGTTGGCCGCTCCGAAGGGCTGAGAACCAGCTGGAGCTGAAACGGCGGGGTGCATCCCCACGGGCAGGCCCCACGCTCCGCCCGCCACTCCCGCCCCTGCTTGCAGGGCTCAGGGCTCTCCACCCCACGCTCCATGTCTCCTCGGACCTCACACACAGCCCCCTTTCCATTTCTGGCACAGCTTCATACTCTGTGGATCCATTTTCCCTGCCCGAGGCCTGCGCAGGGCTCTAGCTCTCCTGAGTTTGTCTGGGGACGGGGGAGAGGTGTGCCAATCTGGGGCTGCCCCAGGCCCCACTGGGGATGATGGCTGCAGAGAAGTTCCCCAGCGGCCAGCTGGCCTCAGCCCTCAGCTGTGTGATGTTCTGGCCACGGGGATACACACATGTGTGATGACGGCCTGGAACCAGAGCAGGCTTGGGGGGTCAGAGAGAAAATTTTGCCAAGTGTTTGGGTCGAGCCACTGCCATTGATGGAGGAGGGGGGCGGTGAGCTGAGCCTGAGGACAGTGTGGACCGAACCTAAGTCCAGGGTACACAAGGGAAGGCCCAGAGGGTTGAGGGGCCAAAGGGGGGCATCGGGAGGCTGGGGTAGGAAGGCGGAGAGAAGATCCTTAAATGGGGGTGTTAGGGGGCACCCTTCAGCTCCCACTCTCAAACGCCGGACTGTGGGTCCCAGGAGGACCCCCACCCCCGCTCTGGGGACCCAGGCTCCCGTCCCTATGGCCTGTAGGACTCAGGGGCAGCGAGACGCCTGTTTCCTGACCGACGATCTTAAGCACAGGACCTAGAGGCTGCTGCTGGCACAGCTGGGGTAGGTCCCAGCTGACTGGGTGGGGTGGGGGCTGCGAAGTGGCACGCTTGCTTCTGGGAACGGGCGTCCTGCACACAAGTTTGTTTTCCTCCCACCCTCCGGTGTGGGGCAGGGGCTGGCCTGAATATAACTAACATCCGGGTAGGGCCGTGTGCGGTGCCAGAGGTGGCGCCGTACTGGCCAATTAGGGTGGTCTTCTCGACACACACCACACACACCACACACACACACCACACACACACCACACCCACCACACTCACACCCACCACACACACACCACACACCACACACAACACATACACCACACCACACACACACGCCACACACACACCACACCACACACCACACACACCACACACACACCACACACACCACACACACACACCACACACACACACACACACCACACACACACACACACACACACACACACACACACACATCACACATCACACACATACCACACCACACACACACACACACCACACACACACCACACACCACACACACACCACACACACCACACACATCACACACACACCACACACACACACCACACACACCACACACCACACACACACACACACCACACACCACACACCACACACAACACACACACCACACCACACACACACACCACACACACACACACACACACACACACACACACACCACACACACCACACACACACACACACCACACCCACCACACACACACCACACACCCACACACACCACACACCCACACACACACACACACACACACACACCCACACCACACACACACACCACACACACCACACACACACACACACACACACATCACACACCACACCACACACACACACCACACACACACCACACCCACCACACACCACACCACACACACACCACACCACACACACCACACACACACCACACACAACACACCACACACACCACACACAACACACACATCACACACATACCACACACACACCACACACACCACACACACCACACACACCACACATACCACACACAACACACACACACACACCACACACACACCACACCACACACACGCCACACACAACACACCACCACACACACCACATACAACACACACCACACACACACAAACACACCACACCACACACAACACACACAACACACACCACACCACACACACCACACACAACACACACACCACACTGCACACACACCACACATAACACACACAACACACACATAGCACACACAACACACACACACACACACACCACACACACCACACCACACACACACCACACACAACACACACGCACCCACACACGGACACCAGGCTTTCCTCTTCTCTAGGCTTTTGGGCCACACCGGTGGTGCTCAGGGCTCTCTCCTGGAGGGCTTGGGAGACCATGGGGGTGCTGAGATCGGAACCACAGTCAGCTGCGTGCAGGCCAGCGCCCTACCTGCTGTTCCACTGCTCTGACTCTACAGACCAGACATTTTAAAAGCCAGGGTTGTTTTGGGAACAGCAAGGACAACTTGGGAGACCCAGGGAGGGAGGCATCGATGGGGAGGGGGTAGGGAGCACTTCGGCTGGGGGCCGAGGCCACGAGCTCACCATCAACTGCTTGATGCTGGGGTGATCTTCCGCCTCTCCGCCCAGATGCGGGCTCCTTGTGCACAATCTCCACGCGAATGTCATTCTTGGCTGACACTACCCCTTTGAGATCTGGACATGAGACAGGAAGACGGAGCGGCGAGATTCAGTTCTCAGGCCTGTGATGCCAGGCTCCCCACTCCTATGCCCCCTCCTGCTCCCAGCCCACCCTGACCCCTGGTTGACCCTCCAGCCCCTGAACTCCACAGCTCCCCAGTCACTGGCCAGCAGAGCACATGTCTGGACTGGACCGGGTGATGGGCAGTGGGGGCTCCCAGTTTTTCTCAGGCTCCTGCCATGGGATTCACAAGTTCTCAGGATGCTGAAGGGGCCCTCACCTGTCCCTGCATCTCACATCTCCCAGGAGTGTGTTCAGCCCCCCCCTCCCCGGACAGACCAGATCTCAGTGCGACAAAGGCCGTGAGGTCCCTGGTCAGGCCCTGCTCGAGAAGCGTGAACCCAGCGTCTCTGGGTTCTGTGACCCCCAGAGACAAAAGGGGTGGGGGCCCCAGGGAGTCCCTCCCTAAAAGTAACCCCTTCTCACTTCATGGAGCAGGTGCCTTCTCCGTAGGGGGTCAAGGGTGCTGAGCTGGAGCTGTCCTAATCCAGGCCCTGTGTTTGGCCCCCTGGCTCCAGGGGAAGCCTAGTGGCCTTCGGGCACCCCCATATCCAAGCACTGCTGAGCAGAGTGTCACTGGGAGCTGTAACCCCCCAATGAGCCTCTCCAAGTAGTC
Source organism: Cryptotis parvus (assembly GCA_021461705.1). Taxonomy (NCBI): domain Eukaryota; kingdom Metazoa; phylum Chordata; class Mammalia; order Eulipotyphla; family Soricidae; genus Cryptotis; species Cryptotis parvus. Next base: position 89,050 of record JAJIBD010032283.1, read on the forward strand.
ACAGAGAGTCCAGTTGCTGAGCTTGGCTTCTGACACCCTCAAACCGCTGGTGGCTCATAAAAGCCGTGTCACTGCTCTCCACCACCACCTGCGGGACCCTGAGGCCCTGCCCTAGGTCACAGGAGACACGGGGCGTTAGCTGACTCTGTCCGCATTGTTCCCGAACTCCTGTGTCCATGGCTGGTCCTGGTAGGCTGAGAGCTGTGCCCAGCTGGAGCTTGGGCCCAGGGGACCCGCAGGGGTGACGTGGCCAGCGCTTACTGCCCTGACAAGCCTGTACCATCCATCCCTGGATGTCCCCTCCGCCCCCAAGGGCAGGTGCCGCTCTCCTGCTTGGACACGCCGGCCGCCAGCAGCCACCCCCACCCAGCCCCGGCTGCCCCCAGCCCGCTAGGCCCCGCTCACTGCCCTCCTGCTTACTTGCTCTCCGGGGCAGCCTAAGCCTGGCCTTTCTCTCTGTCCCCCCCCCCTGAGATCCCGGTCTCCCCTCCCGTACTTCTCTGGGACCGGGCACAGCAGAAGGCCACGATGGTCGCCAGGAGGACCAGGAAGGCCACGCCGGCTCCCACGGCCACCCCGATGATGACGGCCATGGGCACAGACTCTGGGAGAGAAGCAGGAGACGACAGCGGTGAGGCCAGCCCTGGGCCCAGCTCCCTGGGCTCGGCCCCTGCCAGCGCGGACTCACACCCCCAGGCCCCGCCCCTGGAGATGACTTGGGAGGGTGCAGAGACCTGCAGGAGTCAGGGAGGGTGGAGGAAGTCGGAGAGGCTGGTGGAGGGGAGGAGGCAGGCGGACAGAGGGGGAGGAATACGGGAGGTGAAGCTGGACGCAGCTGGGCACTGACCAGGAAAATCCTAGCAGGTGGTGGCCAGGGCGCCCAAGTTTCCCTGGCCTTGGAGAAAACACCAGCTGTCTCTGTTTCTGTCTCTCTCTCTCTCTGTCTTCTCTCTGTCCCCGCCTCTGTCAGTGTCTTTCTCTCCTGTCTCTCTCCTCTCTCTCTCTTTGCCCCACCCCTCTTTGCACTCAGGGGTCACTCCTGGCGGGCTCAGGGGACCATACTTGGGGCTGGGGAATAAACCAAGGTTGGTGGGATGCAAGGCAAATGCCCGACCCACTGTACTATGGCTCTGGCCCTCAGTCACTTCACTTCTTGCTTGTTCTGTCCTCCCCAGGGTGTGGAGAGGGCGTGGACATGAGCTTGGAGGCTTGGCAGGAGGGGATACTGCCCCCCTTACTGCGTTTGGGGGCTGCCGCAGGCCCAGGTCTTAGGGCCTGTGGATACAGGCTTCCTCCACACTGTTTCCATGACTGCTCCCGCTACACCCTGACCCCCCATCCATGCTCCTCCTCGGCAAGTCCTGCGGGCCCCTGGGCAGCTCCTCAGGAGAGCCCAGAGCTGCTGTGTCCCACCCAGCCTCCTCCCCAAAGACCCTGTGGGTTGTGAGAAGAGCGCACCCCTCGGGCAGACAGAGAAGAGCATCTAATTCTGAGGCTGCCTCGGGGCTTGCATGGAGTTTGGGGCCCTGAGTTGGTGACGGGAGTAGGCCTCAAGAACAGGGGGTCAAGGAGCCCCCCAGGGCTGCTGAGTCCAAGTCTCCCTTTGGTAGCTGCAAATACCGAGTTCTAGAGATGTCCCCGACTCTCGGAGCCGGCTCAATCCACTCATCCGCCCCATGCAGACACAGATACCCCGGAGTCACGGGCTCCACCGGCGCGGACTATCTCTGTGTCCAGCAGGTGGCTACCCTCTTATCCGTAACACGGGGTCCCTGGGGCCTCCCTGTGGGTGGTGCCGGGTTAGCCTGGTATACAAGCCCTGCTCTAATCCCTGCAGTTTTGACCTGGGCACAGGTGCCCATCAGCATGTGTAGAAAGAGCAGCAGGGCTTTGGCATCCCCCAGGGAGCCATAGATGACAATCGTGAGTCAGGCCATGGCATGAGACTTGGGGACAGCAGAGAGAAGCAAGTGAAGGAAACACAAAAGGCCGAGAAAGTCCAGAAAGATGGGGAGTGCAGTTCAGCGACCTTGCTGCGTGCCCCGAGGTTGGGACCAGAGTCTCCTCAGGGTCCACACCTGCTGCCCAGCCCAGATCTCCCACCAACGGCTGAGAGCCACAGCTCTCAGGCCCCGGGACAGTACCGGAAGGCGCTTTGCCTTGCACAAGGCTGAGCCTGGTTTAATTCCTGGCACCATTATGGTCCCCTGAGCACTTTCAGGGGTGATCCCTGAGCACTGTTGAGTGTGGCTCAACAACCTCTGACCAGGACACACACACACACACACACACACACACACACACACGTTCTGTTCTGAAAGCCTGGCCAGGCTGGGCTGGGACCCGCAGAAGGAAGCATCTCTCTCATGCATGAGGCCCTGGGCTTCGACCCAGGACAGAGTAAATCCAGAGATGAAGATGCTGGCCCCGACCTCCTGCTGCCGGGCCATGGAGGGCTACTGGGAAAGAAGGTCCCCATGTGTCCTCATGGAGCCCTGGTTCCCACAGAACCCTGTGTCCCCATGTCCTCATAGAGCCCTGTGTCCCCATGTCCTCATAGAGCCCTGTGTCCCCATGTCCCCATAGAGCCCTGTGTCCCCATGTCCCCATAGAGCCCTGTGTCCCCATGTCCCCACAGAGCCCTGTGTCCCCATGTCCCCATAGAGCCCTGTGTCCCCATGTCCCCACAGAGCCCTGTGTCCCCATGTCCCCACAGAGCCCTGTGTCCCCATGTCCCCACAGAGCCCTGTGTCCCCATGTCCCCACAGAGCCCTGTGTCCCAATGTCCCCACAGAGCCCTGTGTCCCCATGTCCCCACAGAGCCCTGTGTCCCCATGTCCCCATAGAGCCCTGTGTCCCCATGTCCCCACAGAGCCCTGTGTCCCCATGTCCCCACAGAGCCCTGTGTCCCCATGTCCTCATAGAGCCCTGTGTCCCCATGTCCCCATAGAGCCCTGTGTCCCCATGTCCCCATAGAGCCCTGTGTCCCCATGTCCCCACAGAGCCCTGTGTCCCCATGTCCCCATAGAGCCCTGTGTCCCCATGTCCCCACAGAGCCCTGTGTCCCCATGTCCTCATAGAGCCCTGTGTCCCCATGTCCCCATAGAGCCCTGTGTCCCCATGTCCCCATAGAGCCCTGTGTCCCCATGTCCCCACAGAGCCCTGTGTCCCCATGTCCCCACAGAGCCCTGTGTCCCCATGTCCCCCACAGAGCCCTGTGTCCCCATGTCCCCCACAGAGCCCTGTGTCCCCATGTCCCCACAGAGCCCTGTGTCCCCATGTCCCCACAGAGCCCTGTGTCCCCATGTCCCCACAGAGCCCTGTGTCCCCATGTCCCCACAGAGCCCCTGTGTCCCCATGTCCTCACAGAGCCCCTGTGTCCCCATGTCCCCACAGAGCCCTGTGTCCCCATGTCCCCATAGGGCCCTGTGTCCCCATGTCCTCATGAGAGCCCTGTGTCCCCATGTCCTCATAGAGCCCTGTGTCCCCATGTCCCCACAGAGCCCTGTGTCCCCATGTCCCCATAGAGCCCTGTGTCCCCATGTCCCCACAGGCCCTGTGTCCCCATGTCCCCACAGAGCCCTCTGTGTCCCCATGTCCCCACAGAGCCCTGTGTCCCCATGTCCCCATAGAACCCTGTGTCCCCATGTCCCCCACAGAGCCCTGTTTCCCCCATGTCCCCAAGAGGCCCTGTGTCCCCATGTCCCCATAGAGCCCTGTGTCCCCATGTCCCCACAGAGCCCTGTGTCCCCATGTCCCCACAGAGCCCTGTGTCCCCATGTCCCCACAGAGCCCTGTGTCCCAATGTCCCCACAGAGCCCTGTGTCCCCATGTCCCCACAGAGCCCTGTGTCCCCATGTCCCCACAGAGCCCCTGTGTCCCCATGTCCCCACAGAGCCCCCTGTGTCCCCATGTCCCCACAGAGCCCTGTGTCCCCATGTCCCACACAGGCCCTGTGTCCCCATGTCCCCACAGAGCCCCCTGTGTCCCCATGTCCTCATAGAGCCCCTGTGCCCCCATGTCCCCATAGAGCCCTGTGTCCCCATGTCCCCATAGGGCCCTGTGTCCCATGTCCCCCATAGAGCCCCCTGTGTCCCCATCCCACAGAGCCCCTGTGTCCCCATGTCCCCCACAGAGCCCTGTGTCCCCATGTCCCCACAGAGCCCTGTGTCCCCATGTCCCCACAGAGCCCTGTGTCCCCATGTCCCCATAGAGCCCTGTGTCCCCATGTCCCCATAGAGCCCTGTGTCCCCATGTCCCCACAGAGCCCTGTGTCCCCATGTCCCCATAGAGCCCTGTGTCCCCATGTCCTCATAGAGCCCTGTGTCCCCATGTCCCCACAGAGCCCTGTGTCCCCATGTCCCCCATAGAGCCCCTGTGTCCCCATGTCCTCCATAGAGCCCTGTGTCCCCATGTCCCCATAGAGGCCCTGTGTCCCCATGTCCCCATAGAGCCCTGTGTCCCCATGTCCTCATAGAGCCCTGTGTCCCCATGTCCCCATAGAGCCCTGTGTCCCCATGTCCCCATAGAGCCCTGTGTCCCCATGTCCTCCATAGAGCCCTGTGTCCCCATGTCCCCACAGAGCCCTGTGTCCCCATGTCCCCACAGAACCCTGTGTCCCCATGTCCCCATAGAGCCCTGTGTCCCCATGTCCCCACAGAGCCCTGTGTCCCAATGTCCCCATAGAGCCCTGTGTCCCCATGTCCCCATAGAGCCCCTGTGTCCCCATGTCCCCATAGAGCCCTGTGTCCCCATGTCCTCATAGAGCCCTGTGTCCCCATGTCCCCATAGAGCCCTGTGTCCCCATGTCCCCATAGAGCCCTGTGTCCCCATGCAGTGAGCACTGTGGATGGTGCACTGGTGGCATCCCCTGCCCCTTTGAGCTGAGGCCCCTACAAGAGTGGGTTGGGGTGAGGAGCGGGAAGCCATCAGCATGGGGAGAGGAGGCAGCATGGCCCCCTGTCAGACTTCGCTTGGATGAGCAGAAGGTTCATCTCCAGGTCTGAACTCCCCCAAGGAAAACTGCTTCTTGGTAGGAAGCTATTTGGGGAAGCTTTCTGGGGTCCCACCCGCGGTGCTCGGGGCCGTGTAGTGACGGGGCCTGTGTCTAGGGTTCCCTCTGAGCAGCACTCCTGGGCCCCGTCGGGCGGGAATTCCGTGTATTCGGATTAAATTCCATGTCCCGTGGATTGGTCATGTGTTTCCTTGGGGACTCACACCTGGCGTCTCACAGCCCAGAGTCGGAGGGTGGCGCTTGGGTGCTCGGTCTAGCTGAGAGTCAGGGCCTCTGCCGTGGGGCCAGACACCCCTTGGGCCCAGAAGCACCCAGGCCTTCTCCCTGCTGGTTCCCAGAGGGACTGGAGAAGGGAGCAGAGGATCCCGTGAGGGAGGGGCTTGGGGTGCAGTGGGTGCTTCTTGGGGTCTGGCTGAAGCTACCTTTGAATTGTTCCCTGGAGCAGCTGGAGGCAGGGGGCTGTGGTACAACTGCTCAGGGTCTCCGCCCTGAGTATTCAGGGGTGGGAGGGACAGCACCCCAGCCCCAGGAGGGCGCTAAGAACAGGAGAGCACCCCTTAGTGGGGACAGCCTTGGAATGTGACTGTTCCAGGGCTTAGGGGAGTGACAGCCTCATATGGGCCCCAAGCTGCTTGGGGCGAGGAGCCCCGCCCAAGAGGGAGGGGAAGGAAGGTAGGGGTCAGCGGGGTGTAGGCCTGGCCAGCTTCGGGAGGCAGCAGGGGGACATTAGGGGGAGCCTTGCCGAGTCAGGGAGTGGTGCTGCCGACTGACCACACAGTTGGGATTCCTAAGACAGACTGGAAAGGGCTGTGGGTGTGTGCGTGGGGGCCTGGGAGCAACAAGACAGGACTTGGGGTCCCCCTCCCCTCTGCACTGACCTCTCTGACCCTCCTGAGAGGGGAGGCGGAGGAATCAGAGGCCCGAGGAGTCCCCCGCCGCCCCCGCAGTCCTCACGTCCTCCTTCCTACCTGCTTCCAGCCCGGCTCCCGACTTCATTTCCGAACCTGTTTGGAAATAAGGCAGCGTCCAGGCCACGCCGGGCTGGCTGGGGTGGGACTGGTTGGCCTCCGAGGGGCCTGGACTCCCTTCCCCAGCCTGTCTCCAGGGTGGACAACAGGCTGAACTTGGGGACCCATCTGGCACTTAGCAACTCCAAGGGTGAGGGCACCAGAGAAAGAAGAGTCCAGTCGGGGAGGGGGGGCAGGGGAACACAGGGAGGGAAGACCAGGGACAGGGAAGGTCTGGGATGAGGAGGGGATTATGCAAATAATATGCAGTGTTATGCAAAGCAGCTCTATTAGGGACCGAGGGAGGGGGCAGTGAGACTCCTTGGGTGCACAGAGGCCAGGGTCTGCTGTGCTCAGGGCTCTAGCCAGGGCTTGGGGCTTGCCAGGGCTACCAAAGGAGCCGGGCGGAGGTCTGCTGCCCAGCTTCTCCAGGACCCCCCAAGCACTGCCCAAGCTGTCTGCATCAGCACCTGGGTCCGGCTGTGTTAAATTACCACCCTCCCCACCCCCCCCCACCCCACTGTGCCCTCGGCTGCTGGGGGCCTTGCTGCCCAGCACTGCCCGCGGCAGGCATCTTAAGTTCAGTGGACGGCGTCTCCTGGGTCTCCTGCGTTCCCAAGCTCAGTGGACAGCCCTGCAGCTGAGCAGGTCCCTGGAGATGGGGACATCTGGGTATCGGGGCTGGCTGGCCCCGCGTGTGCCTGGCCTCCGCTTGGCCCCCTGCAGAGATGGGGACATCTGGGTATCGGGGCTGGCTGGCCCCGCGTGTGCCTGGCCTCCGCTGGGCCCCTGCAACCGCACCCAGAGAGGAAACACTAGATGTGGAAACTGCTTTAAATCAGGTGACAGCTCGGCTCAACCTCAGGTCACTTGGGGCCACTGTTCCTGACATGTGGGCCTGCAGCCGCCTCCAGCAACTTCTTTTCTGGGGAGCTGGAGCAGGGGGTGATGGGGAGAGGTGGGGTGCCTGCTGTGGCCCTGCCCAAGCCCCTGCTGCCCCCTGGGAGGGCCCACCTTGCTCCTTGAGCGGATGATCTCTGTGTCGGAGCCGAAGCTGTTCCAGGCCGTGCAGTTGTAGATGGTCTGGAAGTCGGCGCGCGATGTTGCTGATGGTCAGCGTGGACATGACGCCCTCTTCCGTGCCCACCGTCTCCACCGTGTAGCGCCCGAGGTCCCCGACTCCAGCACATTCTCCTTCCAGGACCAGGCCTGTCGGGGGAACAGAGTCAGGGGCCCCCTCCTAGCCCTGCTCATGGCCACCCAGCATCAGACTGCAACACACCCAGTGTGCGTGACTCCCCAGTACTCACACACACATACACACGAGTGTGCACACACACATTAGCTTCAATAGACCATTGCAAACACAGGTCTATGCACATACTACACCCCATCACACAGACCCACAGTGACAACACATACCACATAAACACATGCAGTGGACACAGGGAAACACATAACCATGTGTGTCTAACACACATAGTGAACAACAGGCCCAGGGACATATATAACCACGTGTGTCTAATACACACACTGAACACAGACTCATGCACAGCCACATGTCTGCAGTCATCTGGTTGGTTTTATGGTTTTAGTCCCCAAACACATCTCAGCACACAGCACATATACACACACATGTGTACACATGCACAGGCCACCATATGAGTACACATATGTGCCCACCCGCACATGCCATGGGCATGTACACAGGCTCCAGCATACACAGTGCAGACTCACACACCACATCCAAACATGCACACAGCAAAACACCCCACACAGTGCACACATGGCACATGGTAACCCCACCACGGCAAGCACAGCCACCCACAAACATCCGTGGGCACACAGGTACCCCCCCTCATACACACATGCAGAGGGGTCCCCTTGGGAATTTACTGGGCAAGCTCTGCAGGGCAGCAGGCCCTGGCAGCCCGATCCCTTTGTGGGCAGAGGGTCCTGGCACTGTGGCCGATGGAGCAGGGCCAGCCCGAGCCAGTGCAGCCCGTTACTTGTTGTTTGTGTGAAAGTGTGTTCTGAGAGTTGAATCTTAGCAGTACACACTGAAAGTTTGATTTGCTTTAGATTTTGTAAAAGTTTCAAAGGCACAGTTATCTGGGCACTGGGTTTTTTTTTTTTTTTTTTTTTTTTTGTTTTTTGGGTCACACCGGCAATGCTCAGGGGTTACTCCTGGCTCTGCACTCAGGAATCACTCCGGCCGGTGCTCGGGGGACCATATGGGATGCCGGGGATCGAACCCAGGCCGGCATGAGCCGGCGTGCAAAACAAACACCCTACCCGCTGGGCTATCTCTCCGGGCCCTCGGCACTGGGTTTCTGCTGAGCCGTTTCACACCTCAACCCCCATGCTGCGAGCACTGCGGCTGGGCACCCCCCATTGGTCTGCAGGTGGGGACTATCTTCGTGGGGCCCACATCACCCTCCCCAGGTTCTCTACCACAGACCCCAAGAGCAAAATTGCCCATGAGCCCTGCTGTCCACAGTGACTCTGAATGAGGGAAGATCTTAAATGGCCTGGCCACACTCGGAAGGAACTTCAAGGAAAGGTCCAGTACTGGCTGCGGGCATGATTCCTGCAGGAGGGATGGTGTCGGGAAGCTCAGATGTTCCAGCAATAATGGAAGATCCCAGTTCCCAGTATGCCTGGGCTCAGGGTTTAAGCTCCAAGCCAGGCGCCCGCACTCTGCCAGGCCCCTGTGGCACTGACCCTGAGGCCACCCTGGGGAGTTCACTGCGAAGAACCCTGGCTCATCCACTGTGCTGAACATGGCCTGTGCACCCCTCCCGTAGTTTGGACATGCTATTTTGTTTGTTGTTTTGGGCTATACCAGGCTTTACTCAGGAGTTACTCCTGGCTCTGCACTCAGAAATTACTCCTGGCTGTGCTCGGGGGGACAATATGGGATGCCGAGAATCAAATTTGGGTCGGCTGAGTGCAAGGGGAATGTCCCACCCACTGTACCATCACTCCAGCTCCTGGACACACTTATTGGGGAAACCCCTTTCTCCAGCAAAGGGCAGGGGCCTCACTGGAGCACAGGAGGCGGGGACAGACTTGGAGAGGCTGGGACGGGGCAGTGCCACCACGGGTGGGCCAGAACCCAGAAGACAGTGGCAGGACGGCAGGGTTCAGGTTCACCAACTGCAGTGCATGCCCGACTAGCCTTGTGCCAGGAGGCGTGGCTCTCTGCTTTTCTGTCTGCTCCATGCCCCGCTCCCTGAGTGCAGAGATCCGTCCAGTGCCCAGAGGGGTCAAGAATCCCTTTCCCCGCTGAGGAAAGGAAGCTCGGGAGTGCCTGGATGGTGCCCCCACTGCTCTGCAAAAGCCCGGAACACTGGCTGGGCTCCTGGGCACCCTGGGCCCCATGCCCCACCCTGGCACACTCACGATTCGATCCGGGGAGGCGTGCTCCGGATAAAACACTTGATCTGACCTTTCTCCCCGTGGAGGGCGTGCTGGGTCTGGGTGCTGGAGATGATGGGGGGTCCTGCGGGAGACAGGCTCACGTCAGCACCCCGAGGGGCTGTGCTCATCCACATTCCTCCGCTCACTCATGCAGCAAACATTTGCAGAAGACTCAGCTGCCTCACGGACAGCCATTCATTCACCTGCCTCTTGGGGGTGGGGGGTCCCTAGCCCCTGCTCTTAAATCAGAATCCTGGGAAGAAATACATTCACTAATGGAAGGCAGAGAGGGTGCAGATGAACCAGGGTGGAGGAGAGGAAAGAATTCTACCTGACACAGGGAGAGCTTAAGAATCTGGCACCTGGCCTAGGACCCCCGTTTCAAGCTGCGTCATCATTGTCCACTAGGGGGCGCGCTTGCACAACAATTCGGGATGCGAGCAGGCAGCACATGTGGACAGGCCAGGTTCAGAGTTCCCTCCACTTTCAAGACCTCCACGGACACACACACACAGACACACACACACACACACACACACACAGCCCAGGGAGTCCAGGACCTAGAGCTGATCCCGATATCATCCACAGAGTCTGAGCATGCTCCATGCCCTTGTGTGATGTATGTGGACGTCAGCGTCCACACACACATTTGTGACACACTGCGTTTCCAGTGGTGTGATCTCCTTGGCCTTATCAGGCAGCCCAGGGTCCAGCTAGAGCCTGAAGGTTCAGGCGCATGGGAGAGGACAGAGAGGGAAAGAGAAGGGGGACGGGGGAGAAGAGAGAGGGAGAGGAGAGTGTGTGATGTCCTAGCTCTGCCTGCTTCCTGGTGGGCCTGCGTGTGTATGTGTGTGTGTGAGAGAGTGAGTGTACAGGTGTGAGTGTGTGTAAGAGTGTGTGTGTGTATGAGTGTATGTGCAAGTGTGTGTGCGGTGTGGGGCGTGTGTGCGTGTGTGATGCCCCTGAGCTCTACTTGCTTCCTGGTGGGCCTGGGGTGCAGGGCTGGAAGTGATCCTTCCTGATGGCTGGGGACAGGTTGGGGCTTAGGACGGAGATGACAGGACGGCGAGTCAGGCCTGGGAGGAGACAAACGCACGCGTGAACAGAACAAAACGGGCGCAGACTAACGGAGCTGCAGCTGCTAGGCCACTTGGGGTCGCCCAGACTCGCTTTCGGCTGCACCTCTTTGTTGAGGGCAGGAGGTGGCACTGATCCAAGTTAGGGTGGCAGTGGCTGGGAGGGAGTGAGGCAGATGTGGGGTCCCCAGAGAAGGCGTCCCTCTGCAGAGGCTGAGGGTGGCGGTCACCCTCTCTCAGCTCCACGAAAGAGTGGCTGGTGGCCTTTGGGACCTGGAAGCACTTGGTTTTGCTGCTGGGTGGGGAGCAACAGGGCCCCCCAAACCTTTCCTCTCCACTTCGAGAAGCTGGGAATTCCTGCGTGGCAGATGATACCCAGGTTGCTCAGGTGGTCTCCAGGGCTTCCAGAGAGGAAGTGGAAGCAGGAATCTGGGGGCAACTCAGTCAGGCACGGGGTTTCCTTCCCCTTGTGCTCAGGGCCCGGCTTGAGCCAAAGCAGCCGAGTGGGGCTGGGGGCCCAGCAGGCACCCCGCTCATGCCTCATCCTGAGCCTCCAGACCAGTTACGGTCTCTTTCCAAAGAGTCCTCTGCCCCCGAGGCCTGGGGCCTTCAGCCCCTCTGGGGTCCTTCACCAGCCCCCACCGCTGGGCAGTGGCACCCTGCTTGCTTCCTTCCAAGGCCTGTGTCTTGCTCTCCCGGGCATTTTGGGGAGCTCCGCTGGAAGGACGGGCTGCACAGGAGGATGGAAGGAGCCGGAGCGGGCAGAGGTCGGGCCCCTCCCTCTTGATCCCAGAGCTGCCATTCCTGGCACAGCCCCTTCCTGTCACCCATCCCGGAAATGCAGCTGCCTCATGTGGGGAGGGCAGTGCCTCCCCAGCGCATCCCCATGGGACGTTCCTTTGGCAGCATCAGGTCTGGGGTTTTCTGGGGACCAGTATGTATGAGGCGAGCCCCTGGCCCCCGCTGTCCTCTCCAGGGAATGGGGTGTGGGGTGTGCCAGCAGCGAGGTGTGATCGAGAGAGTGTCAGACATGGCAGGAAAAGGCTGCAGCCCGTTGCCATGGATACACGGAGGCACCGAGGGAGGGGGGTGGTTATTTTTAGCCCTGAAGTGCCAATTTATTGCTGGTGTCCTGGGGTCTGGGGGAGCATGGGCAGGCTCCAGGTCAGCACTGTGCCCATGACAGGTGTCCTGTATGTGCTCAGGGCTCCTTTCCCACAGGTCTGGACACAGATAGGAAAAGTCCCAGTTGGATTCTGTTTGGTTCTGGGGAGCAGGCCAAGGTCTGGCGCTTGGCTTGGTAGCTGTCCCAGGGACCCCAGCCTCACCCTAGGGGCCTGCCTGGGACCTGCTCAGGATGGTCGGGAGGCCAGAGCCACACCCCAGCAGAGGAAGAGGTGTGGAAGCAGGTGAGAGCTTAGCTTGGGGCCCTCAAACCTGCTGAGCCCCAAGCCTACACTCTGCTGCCGTCTGTGCCAGCAGTCTTTGGAACAGGGCCCCACCTTCTCAGCCAGGCCCAGAGCAGGAACCCAGCGTCTCCCCTGCAGCCCTGCTCGGAGGCTGCTCTGCTCTCCAGGCTGCCCCGTCCCTGGGGAAGGGACGCCTGGCTGGTGGCCTCTAAGTCACAGGAAGAGACCAAGGTGGACAGGCCACTCCCACCCAGGTCAAGGCCAGGGTGAGCCCAATGGCAGACAGGGCCACACACGGCTCTGGCTGCTGTGCCGGGCTAGCTGGTTGCCATGAGCCCCCATGCCTGAAGGAGAGAGCCTTGGGCCCTCCCTCACTTTGAGCTGACTGCTGGGAAGAGGAGGGCAGGACGCTATGGACCCTGGAGGTGGAGCCCACCACCTCTCCCTTGGGCCCCTTGGCAGCCCCACATGGCCCCTCCTCGGAGGGTCTTACCATTCACGGTCAGGGTCACCTCTCGCCTCCCCGGGCGCCCACCCGGGGCACCACCGCTCGGCACACGTACTTGCCGGCATCCTCCTGGCGGACAGTTTTGAGGGTCAGTGTCTTTTCGTTGCTCAGGACCTGGGAGAAAGAGCGGGAAGGAACTGACATGGGGCAGGGGTGAGGGACGGGGCGGGTGGTCCCCAGTCTCGGCCCCCGGGGGGTTGGGTTATGGGAAGAGGCCATAACCATGTCCATAACATGTCCTTCTGGGGACAGTGGCCAGCCACCTGGTTGGCCCAGAGGGGACAGAATTCTGGGGCAGTCCTGGGTCTGTGTTTTCAGAACCATTCCCAGCTTCCCTCTGGACACTCAGGGGCTGGCCTGGGCTGGTCCTGTGTTCCGGCCTCATGCACTGTGTGGCTTTGGCAGAGCATCTTGGAGGCCGTTTCCTGACCGCACCTCGACAGAGGCACCCTGGTCAGCTCTGAGCCTGGCATCAGGCTTCCTGCCACCCCTCCTGCTCAGGCCCTGCCAGTCCCTCTCTATCTCCCTCCTTTCTGGAGGCGCAAACCCGAGTCCACAGATCTCAGAGGATGGGCAGTGCTATTCAGGGTTTTTGGGCCGTACTGGGCGATGCTTAGGGCTCTGAACTCAGGAATCACTCCCGGGGGTGGTTTGGGGATCATATGGGGTTCCAGTATCAAACCTGGGTCAGCCGTGTGCAAGGCAAGTGTCTTACCCACTGTACTGTCTCTCCAGCCGCTGGTTAGTGCTCTTTTGTGATGGTGGGGAGAGTCCCCAGCAACTCTCAGGAGGCCTGGGGACCCACAGCAAGTCTCAGCCAACTGGGCATCTGTCTGTCTATTGCAAGGACCCGAGGACATGGGGCCATTTAGGTCCAGTGGTGCCCAGGTACCCAAGCACCCCAGAGGTACTTGGGGACTCTAGCGCTGCAGCTACGGATGTCAGGGTGACCCCATGATGCCGGGAATTGAGGCGGCTTGGGCACCTGCGGGCTTTCTGCCTGCTGGACCCTGTGAGTGCTCCTTATAGGGGCCACCCTGGCTGCGTTCGGGGCTGCGGTGCTGGGAATCAAACTCCAGCCCTTGCCCTGCTCTGCCACTGAGCAGCCTTCCTCGCCCCACACAGCTCTGCGGTGGTTGGTCTCACAGAGGCTCCCCACTGCCATGGCGGGGAGGGCTCAGCCAGTCCTGGCAGTGCTTGGGGTGTCCCAGGGCTCCCCGGAGGCACTCAGGGGCCTTGCAGGGCTGGGATGCCCCCTGCCCTCTCTAGCTTCACTTCAATTAAAAACTTACTTTGTGTACCTTGCTTGCTTGGGGGACCAGGGACACAAAGTAAGTTTTAATTGAAGTGAAGCTTCTTATTCCTGAAGCAAGCAGATGCCATTGGGCTACACTGGCACGTGATAGGTCAAATGGAAATGTTACTGGCGCCTGCTCGAGCAAATCGATGAATAACGGATGTCAAGTGATCAAGTGACTTTGTGTCCCACCTGACGGTGCCCAGGGATTACTCCTGGCGGGCTCCGGGACAGTATTGGGGATCAAACCTGGGTCGGCCACACGCAGTGTAGCACCTCAGCCCGATACTCTCCCCATGTTCACATTTAGAGAGGGGGATGGGCCGCAGGCGGGTCAAAGGTAAAGCACCTGTGCCGCACGCGGGAAGCCCCGGATCTACCCCCAGCACTGGCACGGCCCTGCGTAAAGCCAAGGGGACCCAAAGAGGAAACCAGCGATGCCCACCCCAAGCCTAGGGGTGGTTGGAAACAGAAAAATTTCTGCTGCTTTCCTTGCCTGTTGCTCAGGCTGTGTTCAGAAGCGGGCACGGCTCAGGCCCAGGTACACCCCTGTGCTCTCTCTGGGCCCTACTTCCTTCAGCTTACACTGGGTGCTCATGCTCCATCTCGGTGTGAGGGGCCAGTGAGGCCACGTCCACCCTTGCCCAGCCCTGGTGGCTTTCCGGGACTCACCACACCAGAGCCCCGCTTCATCCACACGATGGTCAGGGATGGGTTTCCTGTCCAGGCGCAGCTGAAGACGGCATCGGAGCCGAGGTCCACCAGCAGGGACTGGGGCTCCGTGGTCATCCGGGGGCCCAACTGTGGAGGGGCAGAAAGCGTTCATGGGGCAGAGACTGGAAACCTGGTGGCACCTCCCTTGGCCCTACCTAGCGGCCCGCTGGAGGAGAGACGGTGTTGGGTGTGTGGGGCCATGGTCTGTGGGGTGTGCGGGTGTGTGGCGTGTGGGGGTTCTGGGTGTGTGGGTGAGTGTTGGGTGGGCAGATGTGTGGGGCATGTGGGTGTGTGGATGTCTGAGTAGGAATGTGAGGTGTGTGTGTTGGTGTGTGGGTGTGTGGGTTTGTGGGGTGTCTGGGTGAGTGTGTGGGTGTGCTGTATGTGGGTGTGTGGATGTCTGAGTAGGAATGTGAGGTGTGTGTGGTGTGTGTTGGTGTGTGGGTGTGTGGGTTTGTGGGGTGTCTGGGTGAGTGTGTGGGTGTGCTGTATGTGGGTGTGTGGATGTCTGAATAGGTATGTGAATGTGTGGGTGTGTGTGGGTGCAAGGGTCTGTGGGATCTATGGGTATGTGTGGGATGTGTGAGCGTGTAGAGTATATGGAGTGTTGTAGGGTCTGTGGGTGTGTGGGGTTCTGTGGGCTCTGTGGGCCACTTCAGTCCTGTGTGCACTGCCGTGCTCTGCCTAGGCTCGGCCGGGTCGGGAGCGGCCAGTTGGCAGTGACTCTGGTTCTGCTGAGCTCAGCCCCCCGAGCCCCGTGATCTGCTGGTGACCTGAGCCCCCACCCAGCTCCATCCTGCCCCTTCTTACCTCTCCCAGAAAGTGGCTCCCGGGCTCCCCTTCTCAGCCCTTTTCCCTATCTTGGCAGCCCTCCCGGACTCAGCCCCCAAGCCTCTTTCGGGACCCCACCTCAGTGCCCCCAGTTGGTGCCACCCCCACCGCCCACACCGGGGTTGCTGCCCTCTCTGCACTCGGCCTGACCGATTGTTCCCCGAGTGGGTACAGAGGGGCGCCCTAGGGACCAGAGGCTGGGGAGACACAGCCGCCTTCAGGAAGTACGATCCAGGACAGGCGTCCTGGTTCCCCTCTTTGGGGGCCTTCACAGCAGTGTTGGGGTCACAAAGCTGTTCACGGGCCAGGCACAGGCTCCTGCCCTCAACCCTTCCCACTCTGGTGCCCTGCTTTGATTATTTTATTTAAAAATATTTGTGGGCCACACCTGGCGAAGCTCAGGGCTTATTTCTGGCTCTGTGCTCAGGGATCATTCTTGTCAGGGCTTATGGACCGAATGGGTGCCGGGATGGACTCCAGATGGGCTGTGGGCAAGGCAGCCCTACCCACTGTACGGTCTCTCGGGCCTACCCACTGTACGGTCTCTCAGGCCTACCCACTGTACGGTCTCTCAGGCCTACCCCTGTACGGTCTCTCAGCCCTACCCCCTGTACGGTCTCTCAGGCCTACCCCTCTACGGTCTCTCAGCCCTACCCCCTGTACGGTCTCGGGCCTACCCCCTGTACGGTCTCCTCGGGCCTACCCACTGTACGGTCTCTCGGGCCTACCCACCGCACGGTCTCTCAGGCCTACCCACTGTACGGTCTCAGGCCTCACCCACTGTACGGTCTCTCGGGCCTACCCACTGTACGGTCTCTCAAGCCTACCCACTGTACGGTCTCTCAGGCCTACTCACTGTACGGTCTCTCAGGCCTACCCACTGTACGGTCTCTCAGCCCTACCCACTGTACGGTCTCTCAGGCCTACCCACTGTACGGCTCTCAGCCCTACCCACTGTAATGCACTCTCTCAGGCCTACCCACTGTACGGTCTCTCAAGCCTACCCACTGTACGGTCTCTCAGCCCTACCCACTGTACGGTCTCTCAGGCTCACGCACTGTACGGTCTCTAAGCCCTACCACTGTACGGTCTCTCAGCCCTACCCACTGTACGCCTCTCAGGCCTATCCACTGTACAGTCTCGGGCCTACCCACTGTACGGTCTCTCAGGCCTACCCACTGTACGGTCTCCTCGGGCCTACCCACTGTACGGTCTCTTGGGCCTACCCACTGTACGGTCTCGGGCCTACCCCCTGTACGGTCTCTCGGGCTCACCCACTGTACGGTCTCGGCCCTACCCACTGTACGGTCTCGGGCCTACCCACTGTACGGTCTGTCAGCCCTACCCACTGTACGGTCTCTCAGGCCTACCCACTGTACGGTCTCTCAGGCCTACCCACTGTACGGCTCTCTCGGGCCTACCCACTGTACGGTCTCTCGGGCCTACCCACTGTACGGTCTCTCAGGCCTACCCACTGTACGGTCTCTCAGCCCTACCCACTGTACGGTCTCTCAGCCCTACCCACTGTACGGTCTCTCAGCCCTACCCACTGTACGGTCTCTCAGCCCTACCCACTGTACGGTCTCTCAGCCCTACCCACTGTACGGTCTCCCGGGCCTACCCACTGTAACGGTCTCTAAGGCCTACCCACTGTACGGTCTCGGGCCTACCCACTGTACGGTCTCTCGGGCCTACCCACTGTACGGTCTCTCAGGCCTACCCACTGTACGGTCTCTCGGCCCTACCCACTGTACGGTCTCTCAGCCCTACCCACTGTATGGTCTCTCAGCCCTACCCACTGTACGGTCTCTCAGCCCTACCCACTGTACGGTCTCTCAGGCCTACCCACTGTACGGCTCTCGGGCCTACCCACTGTACGGTCTCTCAGGCCTACCCACTGTACGGTCTCTCAGGCCTACCCACTCCCACGGTCTCTCAGCCCTACCCACTGTACGGTCTCTCGGGCCTACCCACTGTACGGTCTCTCAGCCCTACCCACTGTACGGTCTCCTGGGCCTACCCACTGTACGGCTCTCGGGCCTACCCACTGTACGGTCTCTCAGGCCTACCCACTGTACGGTCTCTCAGCCCTACCCACTGTACGGTCTCTCGGGCCTACCCACTGTACGGTCTCTCAGCCCTACCCGTTGTACGGTCTCTCAGCCCTACCCACTATACGGTCTCTCAGGCCTACCCACTGTATGGTCTCTCGGGTCTACCCACTGTACGGTCTCTCAGGCCTACCCACTGTACGGTCTCTCAGGCCTACCCACTGTACGGTCTCTCGGGCCTACACACTGTACGGTCTCTCAGGCCTACTCACTGTACGGTCTCTCGGGCCTACCCACTGTACGGTCTCTCAGGCCTACCCACTGTATGGTCTCTCAGGCCTACCCACTGTACGGTCTCTCAGGCCTACCCACTGTACGGTCTCTCAGGCCTACCCACTGTACGGTCTCTCGGGCCTACCCACTGTACGGTTCTCGGGCCTACCCACTGTACGGTCTCTCGGGCCTACCCACTGTACGGTCTCTCGGGCCTACCCACTGTACGGTCTCTCGGGCCTACCCACTGTACGGTCTCTCAGCCCTACCCACTGTACGGTCTCGGGCCTACCCACTGTACGGTCTCGGGCCTACCCACTGTACGGTCTCTCAGGCCTACCCACTGTAAGGTCTCTCAGGCCTACCCACTGTACGGTCTCTCAGGCCTAACCACTGTACGGTCTCTCGGGTCTACCCACTGTACGGTCTCTCAGGCCTACCCACTGTACGGTCTCTCAGGACTACCCACTGTACGGTCTCTCAGCCCTACCCACTGTACGGTCTCTCAGCCCTACTCACTGTACGGTCTCTCGGGCCTACCCACTGTACGGTCTCTCAGGCCTACCCACTGTATGGTCTCTCAGGCCTACCCACTGTATGGTCTCTCAGGCCTACCCACTGTACGGTCTCTCAGGCCTACCCACTGTACGGTCTCTCGGGCCTACCCACTGTACGGTCTCTCGGGCCTACCCACTGTACGGTCTCTCGGGCCTACCCACTGTACGGTCTCTCGGGCCTACCCACTGTACGGTCTCTCGGGCCTACCCACTGTACGGTCTCTCGGGCCTACCCACTGTACGGTCTCTCCGCCCTACCCACTGTCACGGTCTCTCGGCCCTACCCACTGTACGGTCTCTCGGGCCTACCCACTGTACGGTCTCTGGGCCTACCCACTGTTCGGTCTCCGGGCCTACCCACTGTACGGTCTCTCGGGCCTACCCACTGTACGGTCTCTCGGCCTACCCACTGTACGGTCTCTCGGGCCTACCCACTGCACGGTCTCTCAGCCCTACCCACTGTACTGTCTCTCGGGCCTACCCAAGGACGGTCTCTCAGGCCTACCCACTGTACGGTCTCTCAGGCCTACCCACTGTACGGTCTCTCGGGCCTACCCACTGTACGGTCTCTCGGGCCTACCCACTGTACGGTCTCTCGGGCCTACCCACTGTACGGTCTCTCAGCCCTACCCACTGTACGGTCTCTCAGGCCTACCCACTGTACGGTCTCGGGCCTACCCACTGTACGGTCTCTCGGGCCTACCCACTGTTCGGTCTCTCGGGCCTACCCACTGTACGGTCTCTCGGGCCTACCCACTGTACGGTCTCTCGGGCCTACCCACTGTACGGTCTCTCGGGCCTACCCACTGTACGGTCTCTCGGGCCTACCCACTGTACGGTCTCTCGGCCCTACCCACTGTACGGTCTCTCGGGCCTACCCACTGTACGGTCTCTCGGGCCTACCCACTGTACGGTCTCTCGGGCCTACCCACTGTACGGTCTCTCGGGCCTACCCACTGTATGGTCTCGGGCCTACCCACTGTACGGTCTCTCAGGCCTAACCACTGTACGGTCTCTCGGGCCTACCCACTGTACGGTCTCTCAGGCCTACCCACTGTGTGGTCTCTCAGGACTACCCACTGTACGGTCTCTCAGCCCTACCCACTGTACGGTCTCTCAGCCCTACTCACTGTACGGGCTCTCGGGCCTACCCACTGTAACGGTCTCTCAGGCCTACCCACTGTATGGTCTCTCAGGCCTACCCACTGTATGGTCTCTCAGGCCTACCCACTGTACGGTCTCTCAGGCCTACCCACTGTACGGTCTCTCGGGCCTACCCACTGTACGGTCTCTCAGCCCTACCCACTGTACGGTCTCTCAGGCCTACCCACTGTACGGTCTCGGGCCTACCCACTGCACGGTCTCTCGGGCCTACCCACTGTTCGGTCTCTCGGGCCTACCCACTGTACGGTCTCTCGGGCCTACCCACTGTACGGTCTCTCGGGCCTACCCACTGTACGGTCTCGGGCCTACCCACTGTACGGTCTCGGGCCTACCCACTGTACGGTCTCGGGCCTACCCACTGTACGGTCTCTCGGCCCTACCCACTGTACGGTCTCTCGGGCCTACCCACTGTACGGTCTCGGGCCTACCCACTGTACGGTCTCTCGGGCCTACCCACTGTACGGTCTCTCAGGCCTACCCACTGTACGGTCTCTCGGGCCTACCCACTGTACGGTCTCTCAGGCCTACCCACTGTGCGGTCTCTCAGGACTACCCACTGTACGGTCTCCTCAGCCCTACCCACTGTACGGTCTCTCAGCCCTACTCACTGTACGGTCTCTCGGGCCTACCCACTGTACGGTCTCTCAGGCCTACCCACTGTATGGTCTCTCAGGCCTACCCACTGTACGGTCTCTCAGGCCTACCCACTGTACGGTCTCTCAGGCCTACCCACTGTAACGGTCTCTCGGGCCTACCCACTGTACGGTCTCTCGGGCCTACCCACTGTCACGGTCTCTCGGGCCTACCCCACTGTACGGTCCTTCGGGCCTACCCACTGTACGGTCCTTCGGCCTACCCACTGTACGGTCTCTCGGGCCTACCCACTGTACGGTCTCTCCGCCCCTACCCACTGTACGGTCTCTCGGGCCTACCCACTGTACGGTCTCGGGCCTACCCACTGTACGGTCTCTCGGGCCTACCCACTGTACGGTCTCTCGGGCCTACCCACTGTACGGTCTCTCGGGCCTACCCACTGTACGGTCTCTCGGGCCTACCCACTGTACGGTCTCTCAGCCCTACCCACTGTACGGTCTCTCAGCCCTACCCACTGTACGGTCTCTCAGCCCTACCCACTGTACGGTCTCTCAGGCCTACCCACTGTACGGTCTCTCAGGCCTACCCACTGTACGGTCTCTCGGGCCTACCCACTGTACGGTCTCTCAGCCCTACCCACTGTACGGTCTCTCAGGCCTACCCACTGTACGGTCTCTCAGGCCTACCCACTGTACGGTCTCTCGGGCCTACCCACTGTACGGTCTCGGGCCTACCCACTGTACGGTCTCTCGGGCCTACCCACTGTACGGTCTCTCGGGCCTACCCACTGTACGGTCTCTCGGGCCTACCCACTGTACGGTCTCGGGCCTACCCACTGTACGGTCTCTCGGGCCTACCCACTGTACGGTCTCTCGGGCCTACCCACTGTACGGTCTCGGGCCTACCCACTGTACGGTCTCTCAGCCCTACCCACTGTACGGTCTCTGGGCCTACCCACTGTACGGTCTCGGGCCTACCCACTGTACGGTCTCTGGGCCTACCCACTGTATGGTCTCTCGGGCCTACCCACTGTACGGTCTCTCGGGCCTACCCACTGTACGGTCTCGGGCCTACCCACTGTACGGTCTCTCGGCCCTACCCACTGTACGGTCTCGGGCCTACCCACTGCACGGTCTCTCAGCCCTACCCACTGTACGGTCTCTCAGCCCTACCCACTGTACGGTCTCTCAGCCCTACCCACTGTACGGTCTCTCAGCCCTACCCACTGTACGGTCTCTCAGCCCTACCCACTGTACGGGTCTCTCAGCCCTACCCACTGTACGGTCTCTCGGGCCTACCCACTGTACGGTCTCGGCCCTACCCACTGTACGGTCTCTCAGGCCTACCCACTGTACGGTCTCTCGGGCCTACCCACTGTACGGTCTCTCAGGCCTACCCCTGTACGGTCTCTCAGCCCTACCCACTGTACGGTCTCTCAGCCCTACCCACTGTACAGTCTCTCAGCCCCTACCCACTGTACGGTCTCTCGGGCCTACCCACTGTACGGTCTCTCGGGCCTACCCACTGTACGGTCTCTCCGCCCTACCCACTGTACGGTCTCTCGGGCCTACCCACTGTACGGTCTCGGGCCTACCCACTGTACGGTCTCTCGGGCCTACCCACTGTACGGTCTCTCGGGCCTACCCACTGTACGGTCTCTCAGCCCTACCCACTGTACGGTCTCTCGGGCCTACCCACTGTACGGTCTCTCGGGCCTACCCACTGTACGGTCTCTCAGGCCTACCCACTGTACGGTCTCTCGGGCCTACCCACTGTACGGTCTCTCAGGCCTACCCCCCTGTACGGTCTCTCAGCCCTACCCACTGTACGGTCTCTCAGCCCTACCCACTGTACAGTCTCTCAGCCCTACCCACTGTACGGTCTATCGGGCCTACCCCTGTACGGTCTCTCAGGCCTACCCACTGTACGGTCTCTCAGGCCTACCCACTGTACGCTCTCTCGGGCCTACCCGCTGTACGGTCTCTCAGGCCTACCCACTGTACGGTGTCTGAGCCCTACCCACTGTACGGTCTCTCGGGCCTACCCACTGTACGGTCTCTCGGGCCTACCCACTGTACGGTCTCTCAGGCCTACCCACTGTACGGTCTCTCAGGCCTACCCACTGTACGGTCTCTCGGGCCTACCCCTGTACGGTCTCTCAGCCCTACCCACTGTACGGTCTCTCGGGCCTACCCACTGTACGGTCTCGGGCCTACCCAATGTACGGTTTCTGGGCCTACACCCTGTACGGTCTCTCAGGCCTACCCACTCTACGGTCTCTCGGCCCTACCCACTGTACGGTCTCTCAGCCCTACACCCTGTACGGTCTCTCGGGCCTACCCACACTGACGGTCTCTCGGGCCCTGCCCTGTTTTCAGCTACAGGGTCTGCCCCCGTCTGGCCTGGGGGGCCTCTTAGTGTCCAGTTGTGCTTGTTTGGGGTAACCAAGGGTGTGGGGCCTCACACACTCAGGGTGTGCAGTAGCTCTGGACCCATCTCCTGGACGGTTACTCCCTTCATGTGGAAAGTCTCTGTGGGGGCAGGGCAGCAAAAGAAATTTACCCCTGCGCTTCTGACTGTGAAGGGCCCCAACAAACTCGGGTGGGGGTGCTGAGACTGCCCCAGGGCCTGTCCATCTGTGGTGGCCGCCACAGAGGGCCCTGCAGGGTTCGGAGATCGGGAGCTGTGCTGAGCCCCAGGTAGGATCAGGGTGCACGGACAGGCAGAGGCCATTCCCAGCGGGCTTGGTGTTCATCGGGCGTCCTCTTGGGGCCGGGATGAAGGTGGGTCAGCGGGCGAGGCGGAGCCTGCAAGCCCTGTAAAGTGCGTGTCCTCTGGGGGTGCTGGCGGAGCCGCCCGCTACCCGCCGCCCACTCACAATAGACGCCCACCGTGCGGCTGATGTTGGTGCTGCCCAGGGCGTTGGTCACCTCGCAGGAAACCGGCTCAGAGAAGTACGGTAGTCCACGGTGGTCCGGTAGACTTCTCCGGATGCTTCCTTGATGAGTTGACCACGCTTAGCCCACCTGCAAGGGGTAAAATGGTTGGGGGCTTGAGTGTCCTGGGGCCTACCCAGCACCCAAAACCAGGCCCGGGAGCCTCTGGGAGCCGCATGCATCCACCCACAGGAAGAGGCGGCCGCATCCCAGTGTGCCCCCAGTGCTGCGGGATTCCTGGGGCCACAGCCAGGGGTGTGGCCTGTGGGTCACTGGCCATTCTGGACAGGGTTGGGTGGCGACAGGGTCAGTGGTA
Source organism: Cryptotis parvus (assembly GCA_021461705.1). Taxonomy (NCBI): domain Eukaryota; kingdom Metazoa; phylum Chordata; class Mammalia; order Eulipotyphla; family Soricidae; genus Cryptotis; species Cryptotis parvus. Next base: position 112,220 of record JAJIBD010032283.1, read on the forward strand.
GGGAGGCTGTCCTGAGTTCTGCTGGGAGCCCCAGTGGCCTCCCCCTGGAAAAGAAAGAGGCCGAGAGTTGAGACGGGGCTCAGAGGCTGAAGCTGCTGCCCACAGGAAGGAAATATGTCACCCCAGGGTCAGTGACAGGCTGGGAGGACTTGGTTCCTCTCTCCCTGCCCCGCACCCCATGACACCATGTGGTTGTTAGCGTGGACAGATACAATTAGTAATCACAACCGACTAGCAACAGAGCAGGTCACAGCTCCTGAGGGCCCAGTGGTCTCCCCAGGAAACCATGTGGTGCCTCATCCATGGTTCAGTTCTCAACTTCACTCTCATACCAGACCCCACAGTCAGGCGCTGCCCCTGCCTGAGGTGGAAAAATGGGTGTGAGGTCCAGCCTGCCGGCTGCTGGCCGGGAAAGGGCGACAGAGCAGGCAGGGGCAGATCTGGCTCCCTGTAAGGGTCTAAGGAGCAGTTCTGGGCAGAAGGGGCCTCCCCTCTCTGTCTGACTCTCTTGGGGGTTGCTCCCAGCTCCCCAAGGCCCCTCTCTGTCCCTGGCTGCCTCCAAATGGGTGAGTGTGGGGAACAGGGCAGACCCTGGGGAGCCTCCAAGGGGCTGTAACTGAGTCTGGAGGACAGAGTTGGACCCCAGTGTTGCAGGACTCCTAAGGGCCGCTGCATCTGCTCTGGATTGCCTCCCCGCAGATCACTCCGTAGATAAGGGGGGTAGCTCTAAATGTGGCAGTTTATCTGACCATGTATGCTGTACTAGCTGGTATAAATATTCTCCCATGCTATCACAATCATCGTGGGACTAGCTAGATCTTACCAGCATATTAGCCTGGCCACGTAAGGACACCTAAGTAATTAGACCAGAGAGAAATGCTGTTTGCTTCCAAACAAACAAGCATGGCTCCCTGATAAAATATAAAACTACAATGAAGTAGAGGAGACTTGTGAAGGCTTGGAGAAATATTTAACTGGCATTGGTGTTGATCTTTGGTACAGTGACATGCCATCTCAGAAACCCCCTTCTCTACATTTCAAAGGCATTCCCTGCTCAAAACATTAGCACAGTAAAGGCCCTAGGTGAGATGCAGGGAGGGACTACCTAAGGGCATTGGACCCTCCCTGCTTTCCATAACAATGGGAGGAAGGTCTGAGTTGCTGGGGGGTATAAACTTGCAGGTTCCCGCTCCCCGGTCTTCTTCTTCCCAGTGGGATTTCGCCTTGTGAGCGATTATTCCCTTGAAGTTTCACACGTGGTGGTTGCCATCTTGGCCTACACGTGGCTGGGGTTCTAGCCTGGAATCCTAAGCATCGGGTTTTTCCTTTTGCTGATTTGTATGCCTGAACCTATGATAAGTAAAGTCTTTTAAAACCTCATCGGATCCCTGAGTGCTCATCCATTCCTCGCCGGCCGGAGGTAGAAGGGAACTTCGCTTCCCGGCACTGTCGGGGACCCCGGCGGAGCGCCCCGACATTTGGCGTCCCTGGGTGGGCACGAACCACCAACCTTTCGGTTAACAGCCGAACACGCTAGCCGATTGCGCCACAGAGCTCTGGAGGTCCCACCGAGATGTTAAAGAACTTTTCCTGAAGCTGGGAACAGCATTCAAACCGTGAGTTAAAAATGGGCTCCCCTCTTGGAAGCTTTTTCTTTGTTCTGGCTTCACCTGTTTCTTCAGGTGCTAGTAAAAGTGGTAACTTTTGTAACTCCGGCTTTTCTTTCAGAAAGTCATGAAATTAAATCTAGCAAACAAATTTTAAAGCTTGACGATAACCTAGAGGAAGAAAAGAAACCTCCAGAGGAGGCAGACTCTCAAACTGAGAATCTGCCCGGAGTTAATACCTCCAAAGTTGAAGATGCCCCTCTGATGGAGACTGGATCTCAAGATGAGGGATTCCCTAAAGTGATTACAAACTCTAATAAGGATGGAAAGGAACAGATTAATTCCTGGAGCCTGTCCAGGCCTCTAAAGGCTCGTAGTTCCTCCTGTTCTAAATTTAACAATCAAAGAGCAAAGCTCTGGGAGCTTCAGCGACATTCCTCAAAAACCATTCTTTATTTTGGTCTTTTCTGATGCTAACTCTTGTGATTTTTGTGATAAAACTGCACCTCCCCAACGGGAGCAGAGTGCAAGTACTGGAGAGCAAGTTGTTAAGTTTAAAGTACATGCTTTCCTGGACCTTTGGTTTAAGGAAATGAAAAGACAGATTTCTTGGTGGCATCTTTACTTAATTCAGCTGGAAAAAAGCTTTAGGCTCAATCTACAGCTGCCTGCCACCTTCATAAGTACCATAGCTTTCCATAAAGATAAACCGGACTAAATTGTCCGCCTTTTATTTGTCTGTGCTCCGTCCCACGTGGCTGGAGGTTTGCAGACAATTAAGTTATGTAATTGGATATTTATGGCAAATGACTTATGGCAAATGGGTAGTTTTGGCGAATGATTTATGGTAAATGTTATGGCTAAAGACAAAGTGTTAAATGTGCTCAAAAAACTTTCAAAATTCGATTATTAAAGCAACAAAAAACAGGTATCTTTAACATTATTCACCTTAAACTTGTCTCAAGGAGAGCCGCTTAAAAAACACTGATGCAGACTCAAAAACCAGTAAATTCACCTAAGTAAAAACTGTTCATAAATGGCTTGCAGCTTTAAAAGCACCTAATTTCTTTCAATATAAAGTCTTAATTTTAAATTGCAAACTGCTCAAGCCTCCCGAATTGGTTCATTTCTTAATAATGATAACCTTGCTTTGCAGCCTGTTAAACATGGTCCATCTTAAATAACAACAATTTTGCTTTGCAGCCTGTTAATCTTGGTTCGTCTTTAATAAAAATAACCTTGCATTGCAGCCTGTTGATGCTTTCGCTGGAGATAACCCCCTTTCTTTCTTAAAAAAAAAAAAAAAAAACTGCCCTGGAGCGAGTTTATAGGTAAAAGCACCTAAATAACCCTCCAAAAAGGTACCATAAAAATATGTATTTTCTAAGTGTTTAATGTGTAAGTGTCTTAATATTTCCTTGCTGCTTTGAAGTGTTTAAAGGTGAAAGCACCTGAATAACCCTCAAGAAGAAGATATTTTGTAAGACTTTTCTAAGGTTTTTATCTATAAAAATGACTAATGAAGTTTCTTCAGGTTTTAAAGAAAAATAGACTGCCGTGTATGATGTTCAGTGTCAAGGTTTTAAAAACTAATAAGTTTTCTAATGTTTTGTTTACAAGTAAAAAAAAATAAAAAATTAAAAATTAAAAAGGAGAAAAAGGGTGAACTCCAAGTACAGTGCTCAATATCAAAATCTGCTAACAACTAATAAAAAATTTTAATGCTTTTTTCAAAGATTTACAGAAAAAGAACTTGGCTGCTGCAGATTCTTTCTATGTTGCTCGAGGCTTTGGACTCTGATCACAGTGCTCATTACAAAAATGTCTGCTAAATCAATGAAAAATTGTTTTTCTAATAATTCTGTTCACAGGATGAGATATTGAAATGCAGTAAACTTGCGCTACACTGCTCAATACTATGAGACTCCTAAAACAGTGCTCACCAAAAATTTAATAATCTGCAAAAAAAGTTTTTCCTAATGTTTCCTTTCACAAAGTGTTAAAGTTTCTTCATGTTCTTAAATTCCTGCCAAAGCCTTAAAATCCCTACTTGTGATTAACCTCGAAAAGTGTTTTTGTCTCGCCTAAAATTAAGCTACAGGTGCAGTTACCGGTGCCAGTGTCCACTTGCTAAAGAAGCCCTGCAAGATCCCACACTGATGTTCCAGACACCTGCTCCAGCCGCTCAAGACTCCTGTTCCAGAGTTCAAGATATCACACCGATGTTCCCGACACCTGTTCCAGCACTCAAGACTCCTGTTCCAGAATTCGAGATACTTGTTCCAGTGTTCCTGAGACCCAATCCAGTGTTCCTGACAATTCAACGAGTTCCTGATCGCTGCTCTCCAAAGACTCATACTCATATGATCACCGCTATTGCTGTTCCAGAAGTAGCCCCACAGACTTTGTTCCAGACACCCGACTTTACATAAAATATAGCAAATTGACTCTCACAAATTATGGACAATGCAAACTATAGTCCGTTATAATCAGACAGCTAAAAACACTTTATCTTGAACTTTGCTTTGGGTCCAAAAACAAGTTAGGATCCTAAAGTAACATGTATTATCATTTTGCAATTGGAATTGTTTTTTCTTATCTTAATTTTCTGTACATTACTAAATATTTCTTACCTTTTCAATTTTTATTAGTAAACTAATCAGGGGGAGTTGTTGCAGGACTCCTAAGGGCCGCTGCATCTGCTCTGGATTGCCTCCCGCAGATCACTCCGTAGATAAGGGGTAGTCTAAATGTGGCAGTTTATCTGACCATGTATGCTGTACTAGCTGGTATAAATATTCTCCCATGCTATCACAATCATCGTGGGACTAGCTAGATCTTACCAGCATATTAGCCTGGCCACGTAAGGACACCTAAGTAATTAGACCAGAGAGAAATGCTGTTTGCTTCCAAACAAACAAGCATGGCTCCCTGATAAAATATAAAACTACAATGAAGTAGAGGAGACTTGTGAAGGCTTGGAGAAATATTTAACTGGCATTGGTGTTGATCTTTGGTACAGTGACATGCCATCTCAGAAACCCCTTCTCTACATTTCCAAAGGCATTCCCTGCTCAAAACATTAGCACAGTAAAGGCCCTAGGTGAGATGCAGGGAGGGACTTACCTAAGGGCATTGGACCCTCCCTGCTTTCCATAACAATGGGAGGAAGGTCTGAGTTGCTGGGGGGTATAAACTTGCAGGTTCCCCGCTCCCCGGGCTTCTTCTTCCCAGTGGGATTTCGCCTTGTGAGCGATTATTCCCCTTGGAAGTTTCACACGTGGTGGTTGCCATCTTGGCCTACACGTGGCTGGGGTTCTAGCCTGGAATCCTAAGCATCGGGTTTTTCCTTTTGCTGATTTGTATGCCTGAACCTATGATAAGTAAAGTCTTTTAAAACCTCATCGGATCCCTGAGTGCTCATCCATTCCTCGCCGGCTCCGGAGGTAGAAGGGAACTCGCTTCCCGGCACTGTCGGGACCCCGGCGGAGCGCCCGACACCCCAGGAGCTGTACCATTGGGCTTTGCTGGTTTGTTGGAAAAGAAGCTGCTTAGGACTGAGGGCTTAGGGGTCACAGGAGAGCAGCTGTGACCTCAGCCTGCTGGGGCCTGTGTGGCACCATCTGCTCCAGGGTGTGGCACTGGTGTCCCCACACTCCCCAACTGGTATCACTCAGCCCAGGCTCTGCTCTGCTGGGGGCAGACCGGGGGCTGAGCCAGTGACTGGTTTCTCAGCTCACCCTGATCAACAGGAGTGGAGGGGGGAATTTGGGCTCCAAAGCTGTACCACAGGGAGTCTCGCCCCATAACTGTGTCCTCAGCTGATGGGAGCCTAGAGAAAGGAAACTAGGGGTGGAGAGATGGCTTACAAGCTTTGCACGCTGGAGCCTCGGGGTCCATCCCAGGCACCACAAACTCCCCCAAAAAATGGCTGGGCGTGGCTCCCGAGCACTGCTGGGGGAGTCCCCTAACAGAGAGAGCCACAGCGGGAGCTGCAGGCCCTGACATGTACACTGCAGTGAATGGGGGCCTGCGCAGAGTCTGTGGGTGCTCAGGGTTGTTCCCGCTAACTGAGAGCAGCCCCGGTGTCTCTGGGCACGTGGTGGCAGGGGGTCTAGGGGGTGCAGAGCGAACAGCAGGGAGCACACGGCTGTGAGAAACGTCTTGTGAGAGGAGCCCAGGACTCAGGCTGGACAGAAGCTCACAGACACTCCCTCTCTGGGAGATCCCTTTGAGCCTGTTTCTCTGCAGGCTCCCCAGTGGTGCTGGGGAGCTCCCAGGATATTCCCAGCAATGCTCAGTGCCAGGGTGCTGGCCTGGTGGTGCTCAGGGATCAGCAGAGATGTAGAGGGGTGGATGCAGGCACAAGGGGCAGGATCAGACTCCAAGCGGGAGTCCTCCCATCCCGGACTCCTCCCCGCCCAGCCTCTTGTGCTTTCACCCACTTCAGACACTTGCCGAATCCCCACAAAGACACACCTGCCCCCTCAACCCCACCCCCAGCTCCTGATACAGGAGGCCTGGGGTTTGTAGGTCGGGGCTGGTGATGGGGCTGTTCTGAAATACCCTCAGCGATGACAGCTCTGCCTTTCCCAGCCTCTGCTTCCCTGCGCTGTTTAATTATCTGCACTGCAGGGAGCGTCTCCCTCCTGCCCAGCTCCAATCCGGGCCATTTGCTCTCCTCTGCCCCAGGCCTGAATGCCTTCCTCCAGCCTCTGCTCTCTTTAGCGGCTTGGGGACCATTACTGTCCCTGCCACTGGCTGATGCTGGGACTTAATAACCCAATTCAATGGCAGAGGGGACATGCTGGGCCCTACCTTCAAGTCTCATGGGTGCAGAAGCTCTGGGGTCCCACCAGCTCCCCAAGCATCTCCAGGAGCTAGGGGTGGGTCTGGAGCCTGCCTGAGAGCCCTGAGTCTTAGAACCTTGGGTGGTAAAGCTATGTGGGTGGGTGGGAAGGGGCCCAGAGGCCTCACTGCATCTCTGGGCGCTGGGTACCACCACCCACTGCACCCGCGCCTGAATCACACACTCTCCTGCACCCAAGAAACTCAGGTCAAAGACGCTTCTATCTGCATGTGACAGATGTGGTGTGGGTGTGTGCTGGGCAGGGCGGGGGTCCCTGAAACACAAATGTGTGTATATGGACTTTGGGGGATTTTAGGGTGACACCTGAGGTGCTCAGGGGCTACTCCTGACTCTGTGCTCAGGAGGGACCCCTGGTCGTGTTCATGGGATCGTGCGTGGGTGGTGGCAACTGATCCAGTGTGCAAGGCAAGATTCTCAGCCTCTGAACCTGTGAGTAGTTTTGCTCTAAATGTTTATTTCTGCCTTAGCAGTCTGTGAGTGCTCTCTCTCTCTCTCTCTCTCTCTCTCTCTCTCTCTCTCTTCCTGTTTTCAGCTGTGCCTAGGTATAAGAGATGGAGGCCCCTGACCTCAGAGTGTGTGGATTCCTGAGCTCTGGGCACCGCTTTTATAAGAACTAAAGCCAAGAGAGAGCCCAGGAGGCTCGAGTACAGCTTCGGTGTATGCGGTGGTGAGGGTGGCACGGATGGTCACACTGAGCTGGAGTTTCATCCTGCTGGAAACAGGCATCTCTCCAGGCACCGTGTGTGTGGGGTACAGTCCAAGCTGGAGGACAGTGGATGTGTGCGTGCAGGAAGGGGCGTAGACGGCCACTGGGTGGCAGGACGAGAGGAGGGGCAGGGATACTGGGTGTCGCCATGTCTATGGGGGCATCATCCCTGTGGGACAGACACCCCCATGTCTAGGGAGCAGCCAGCCTTGGTCGTGGGGCTCTCACCTGTACTGGGTGACGGCTGGGTTGGCCTTGGCTGAGCAGTGAAACGTGACCACATTGTCCTCCAGCACCGGCTGCGGCTCCACTGACAAGTTCACGAGCGGGGGTCTGCAGAGAGAAGCGACTCCTTCAGATTGGGGGACTGGGCCCAGGGTTCTGGGCAAGAGCAGGGCCGAACGTCTTGGTGAACGGGCAGCCGCCAGGACCCCCATGCCTCCCCAGAGGGCTGAGATCCCCGGATCCCACAGCCGCTCCCATGATTGCCCACCAATGAGGACACACGCTTCTGGGCTTGATCTAACTGGGGGTCTTGGGCTCCTTTCCACCTGGGGCTGGTCAGGAGCAGGACCTGCAGGCTCCAAAGGCAGTGCCCCAACCCTTGGCGAGTCAGGGGCTGGTGTCCCTGTAGGCTGGAGGCAGGAGCTTGGCCTGGGGTGTTGGGAATTGGGAGTTGGTGTCCAGATGCCTCGGGCTGGCTCAGGTGCTCAGACTGAGATCAAGTCTTGTGTGGAAGGTGGCCTCTGCCTGAGGCCAGCTTGGCGGTGTTGGTCCAACATAACCCAGAATTTAGGGGGCGGTACCAGGAGATCCTCCCACCTGTGTGAAGAGACTCAGGAGCAGGGATATGGGGTGTCTACCTCTTGGGAGGCTCCCCTTGCTCCCTCCTCCCTCCCCATGCCTAATCTGCCATTTCCTGTTGAGTCTGGCATGTGCTGAGGGGGGGGCTCTCACCTGCAGCTTGTTCATCTCTCTGTGATTTCCTGCTTGTCCAATTTTCCCCAAGGCTCAGGAGATTGTCCCCTAGAACCTCCCACACTTGCCAGTTCACCTGCAACACCCCTTCCCCAGCTCCCCAGTCCAGAGCTACCTGTGCTCTCCCCATTCCGCCCTTCCATGCTGCGTGGGGCAGGGAATTTACCGGCGTCTGCCGGGCTTCAGAGGTAGAAACAGTTTATGTCATCACCAGCGATTAAACATGATTCTAATCCCACTTGTGATGTCGGCTGCGCTACGGTGGGGAGGCAGCTTTGATGTATCGGCTGGAGCCGAGATCTCACCCGACAGATGTTTCGGCTGAGAGCCTGGCAGCATTTCCTTCCACCCTCTGCTTACGTGCGTGCGTTTGTGTGTGCATGTGCGTGTGTGCGCGCTCACGCGCATGTCCAGGGAAGCAAAGCATCGAGGAAGGCTGGCAGGAGGCAGAAACTCCATGACTCAGTGATTTCTTTGCACATTCGTTTTGCAACTTGGCAGCTGGATGCAGAGTCCAGATGTAGCCAGACTTTGGGGGTGGGAAGCTCCTCTCCCATTACTCAATCTGGGGCTTTGTCTTCCGTTGGGTGACATAGAAAGACCAAGGGAAACAAACAACAAATGTGCTTTTTGCTGAGTCTGGATGCTTCTGGGTTGACTGAGAAAAAGAGCAGGTTTGTAGAGGCAGCTCTGCCCGGCCCGGGGCTCCTATAGCCAACATCAGACTCCTCCTGCATGAACAATTGAACCCGGCGAGGAGGCAGGAGAGGGAGGTCGGCGAGGACGGAGGTGGGCGTTTGCTTGGCTGGTTTTAGCAGACACCTTCAGGCGTGGGATCAGGCAGAGTGATGGAGCCTTCTGGGGAGTGGGAACCGGACCACTGGGACCCCACTAGGGGATGACGGCTGAAGGGCACCACGCACCCCACACTCCAAGTGAGTTAATCCTCAAGCCTCTGGGGGAGACTTGCTTTACCTCCAGATCTGGATGGGGACACCGAGGCATAAGGAGGCGACAGGACCAGGAAGAGGAGGTACCTCTACTCTGGGAACAAGGATGTTAACCTTGCCGTGGACCATCTCAGAAGTGGTCCGTGATGCATTGCAGGCCCGGAGTCCTTAGACTCTGTCCAGTCTCTCCCAGAGCTGACCTCTCCCAGGATCAGAGGTGGCAGCCAAGAAACCAGTGCCTGCTTCAGCCCGTCTTTCCCTGCGAGGACTGCTGCCCTGATGTGGGGCCTTCCTGGCGGGCTGACCTGGCCCAGAGAGAAATGTGGCTTCTTCCAGTTTGCTTGTTTGCTATTTGGGCCACACTCAGTGGGGCTCAGGGCTTACTCCTGGCTGTGGGCTCAGGGGCTCACTCCTCCTGGCAGGGCTGGGGGTGCCAGGGATGAAACTGGGGTGGCTGCGTGCAAGACAAGCTCCTACGCACCACCTGTCCTCCTCCTCGGTTCTGGGAAGCAGGTGGCTATGACATGAAAGGCAACGGCGGCTCGTCCGGGGGCAGTTGTCACATGGTGGAGAGGGTGACCTGTCCAGCTGCCCATGTTTGAAACCTATGTGTCTTCTGGAGAGTGTGTGCACCTTTGGGTGCCTGTGTCCCCAGTCATGCCTACTCCAAATGGATGTTACCAGGAGTAGCTTGGGGGTGGGAGATAGCTCAGAGGCTCAGAGCACATGTATGCAGAAGCCCCAGGGGACCAGATACAGTGCCGGGGATCAAACCTGGGTCAGCCATGTGCAAGGCAAGCGCCTCCCCACCGCACTATCTCTCTGCTCCCCAGAATGACAGCTCTGATCTTCCTGAGCCAGGAGAGGCCCTCCACAACTCCATGGAGCCCCCATCTCTGTTCTGGCTTCTTCACCCAGGGTGAGGGGCGGGAGGGATGGGGGGGCACAAGGGCTGGGCCATCAGGGCCAGGGGTGACCAGGACGGGTGCAGGAGGTAATTCCTCCAGGAGTGGAAACCAGCTTAAAGAGGTTTACCAAGGACCTGCCCCGACACGTCTTTACTAATGTGCCGCTCAGGGTGTGTGCCCTTTACGCAGAGCACGGAGCTTCCCTGGCTCAGTGGCCTCATCTCTGGCTGTGGGCAGGTCACTGAGGGAGCTGGGAGAGGCCAGGGGCACTGGTCCAGGTCTGTCCTCTGTGCGGGGGATGGTACTCACGCTGGATGTCGATGGTGACCGAGGTTTCCTTCCCACCAGGGATGGCCTTGTTGGTGGCGCGGCACACGATGGTCTGGCCGTTCTCCACGTCGCCCGGGGAGATAAAGAGGGTGCTCACAATACTCTCCCGCTTGCCGTCTCGAAGAAGGGTCTAGAGGCAGGGAGAGACCCGTCACTCAGCTGGGGTGGCCGGGCTGGAGGGTCCTGTCCAGCCTCTTCAGACAGGTGTGGGGGCCCGGGACACCAAGAAGGTACGTGAAAGAAACCCGCTGTGCCCAGTGGAAACCAGGCCCCAAGGGTCCATGGAGATGATGTGTGTGTGTGTGTGTGTGTGTGTGTGTGAGAGAGAGAGAGAGAGAGAGAGAGAGAGAGAGAGAGAGAGAGAGAGAGAATGCGTGGACATGTATCTGCAGGGAGCACAGGCACTTCCTCAGGGCCAACAGGAGGCATGCAGTTTGGAGACAGGACGAGGGCAGGGCTGGGCACGTGGGCAGGATCAGGCCACAGCTGCCACTGTATGACTTTTTTGGGGGGCACGCATAGCAACACTCAGGCTCTGAGCATTGGCTCACAGCTCTGCATCAGGAATTACTCCTGGTGAAGCTCAGGGACGCAATGTGATGCCGGGATTGAAGCCGGTTGGCTGCATGGAAGGCAAACTCCCTCCCTGGTATACTATTTCTCCATCCCTGGCCACGACTTTAGGAACCGCTTTAACTTTTCCAGCTGCTTTGCTTGCTAAACCCCAGGGAGCTGTGACCCAGCCTCGGAAGGCAGCATTGTCCTCACCCCTCCTGACGGGTGAGAGAGACCACAAGGGCGTCCAGAGCTGGGACAAGCGCCCACACGGCTTGCGGGTGACAGCCTGTACTGGGCTAAACAGCGTCTCCCTAGTTCTCAGTGCAAGCAGACCCGCAGAATGTCACCTATTGGGAAGGTGGGTCTGGCATGGGAGATTAACTTCCCGCTTGCCCCTGAGCTGCCGGGCGGTGGAAGAGCCCGAGCAGGCTGAGCCTCTTCTGTAGAGCGCCCCCCATTCAGTTGGAGCACCGTGGATTTGGCTATGCTGGGGACTGAATCTAACCCCTCAAATGTCAGCAGGTGGCTAGCGCCATGTTTTGGAGAGTCCAGAGTTGGCCTCTGGTTTTCTTTTTTCACCCAGGGGCCATATTTAGTGATTCTGGGGGATGGTGTCGGGGCTACTCTGGGCGATGCTCAGCCTGGTGAGCGTCCAGGGTGTTCCATGCTCTGGGGTCACCAGAGCTGTATCTGGCGGTGCCCAGAGGCTAAGCAGTGCCAGGATTGACACAGGGTTCTGCGCATGCCACGCAGACACTCTGGCCCTTTGAGCTAGTCCTGGAGCTGAGCTAATGCCTGGATATTTGCTGCTGAGAGGTGGGAAGGGGGCACCTCTAACCCAGGGAGGGGTTTAAAACTTGTCTTTGCTGAGAGAGACCCTTCTGGATTCAGAGTGAGCCCCTAAAGCCTTCTTTGAGTGGGTGGGTGGATGGTCCCAAGTGTGCTCAGCGGGACTGGGGGCCACTTTCAGTAATTCTTTGGGCTATCTTTTCAATGCCTGGGCCGGTGACGCAGGGCCCTGCAGTGCAAGGGATCCCCTGGGCCACCCCCCATAGGTCAAGGCCCTCTAGAGCTGCTCTCAGCAGTGCTGGGGAACTGTGGGGTCGGGATGGAACAGGGTTCAGCCGCGCAAGGCACTGCTGGGACAGCAAGGGGTGGGGAGGGGGTGGAGGGAGGCATGATGCAGTGAGACGCTGTTGGTGAGTACAGAGGAGGCCAGCACCTCCGCAGAACTGGGGTGCCGGGCCCTGTTGCTGCCTTGTTCCCAGATTTCTGGGCTCTGCCCCACACAAGTTTCTGGAACTTTCTCTGTGGGTTCTTCACCCTTTCTCAATGTGAGCCCAGCTTGTGGGGGGGGGGGGCAAGCCCCCTCTGAGGGGCCTCCTCCAGGGCCGTGAGAACTGTTTGAGCATGAGAAGACTCAGGCCTCTGGGGCCTGATTCGGCCCTTCTGTCTACAGAGGGGCTCTTGCAGGTTGCAGGAGACCAGGGGATGGGCGCTGGCCTGGGCCCCCAGGCTCTTGCAGCTGAGGTCTCCTTCCTCGGCTGTGGGGCAATGCCTCCCTGGGGTCCTGGGAGATCCAAGCAGAGTCCAACAGCTAGTGGGTCGCAGAACCTTGGCCCAGAGCCCTGACGGGGGAGGGAGGTGAGGGCGGGGGTTCAGGGCTCAGTAGCCTCCTGGGCTTGGCTCCTGCCTCTATAAATAGCCTAGTGATAATAAGGACAATTTCCTGGATGAAAATAAGGCCCCAGGGCAGGGAGGAGGGCGGAGGGGAGGAGGAAGGAGGGACAGGCGGGCTGCCAGGCGGTTCCATCCTGCTGCTAAGGGGGAACCTTTGCTGGTGCCCGACTGCCAGGGGCCTGGGTTGATGAACTCTGGGCGGCAGAGGGAGCTGGGCTGAGTCGGGGGCGGGGGTGGGGTGGGGTTGGGGGCTGAGCTGCTCCCTCACTCCCCAGCCCCGCCACCCGAACCCCCTAGGGTGGTGACTGATGACCTGTTTACTGTGCTGGGACTGGCCTTTTCTGCTGGGGTTGTTTGATCCTCATGGTTGGGGAATCTGGCGTGTTCACTGGGTGGGGGAATGCCCCTGGCTCCTGGCTCCTGCCTCTAGAGACCCCAGAGCCACAGGCCTGCCACAGAGCTGTGGAGTATTGTTGGGAGGGAAGCTGGGCTGAGCCTGGGGTGCAATGGGGACCCCACGCACCCCGCTGTGTGCCCAGGCTCAACTTCTGCCCCTCCCCACACTCCCTCCTTTGTCTCCTCACTTCCTTCTCCTCTTTCCCTGCATGTCTGTCTCTGCTTTTTATAATTTCCCACGTGAAAGTGGCCTTTGGGCCTCAGGCCTGAAGCTCCCAGCCAGGCTGAGTGTTCTGTTGGTGCCACTGAGTGCTGGGACGGAGTCAGGGTCTTGCACGTGTAGGGCCTGTGTGGGGAGGCTGTCGGCGGCTCCTGGGTCAGCCCCTGCTCCTCCCGCCACTGGCCCCACCTCCAGGTGTCCCAGCAGGCGGGGACAGCTCCTGGGGACTCGGGGTGATCGTGTGTGTGTGTGTGTGTGTGTGTGTGTGTGTGTGTGTGTGAGAGAGAGAGAGAGAGAGAGAGAGAGAGAGAGAGAGAGAGAGAGAGAGAGGTGGAGGCAGATTTGTGGACAGAAGCCTGCATCTGGGAGCCCCAGCCAGCCTGTCGGGCAGCCCCAGGCCTCACCTTGGAGTAGGTGGCCCCATTGATGACCTCCCCTCTCCTCAGCCAGATGATGGAGGCTGCAGGCTTGGCGTTGTCAGCGTGGCAGGTGAGGTTGAGGGGGGTCCCCTGCCCTCAGGCTGATCACAGGCCCCCGAGGATGACGGGGTCATCGGGCGGCACTGTGGGGAGAGCAGAGGGGTCAGGCTGCGGCTCACCCTGCAGGGCTGAGTGGGGTTCAGGAGAGAAGAATGGAAGCGACTTTCCTGCTGTGGAGAAGGTATGGAACAAGGAGGGCAGCCAGCCAGACGCGTAACCTCAGACAGACAGACAGACAGACACAGTAACCCCAGACAGGCGGACAGGCGAAGCATCTTCAGACAGACAGATGCAGTAACCTCAGACAGACAGACAGACACAGTAACCCCAGACAGACGGACAGACGAAGCATCTTCAGACAGACAGATGCAGTAACCCCCCCATAGACAGATCAATACTCTCGGACAGACACAGTAATCCTAAACAGACAGACAGACAGACAGACAGACAGACAGACAGACAGACAGACACACAGACAGACAGTCAGGCAGACAGACAGACAGATGAGTGTGGGTTCAGCCCAGGGTCCCTCAGTCCATTCGCATGAGCCTCCCCTCGGCCCGCTCCTCTTTCCCGACCCTTTCCTTGAACTGCACAGCACCTTCACCACCTGACTTGCTGTTTGTCCTGGCATCTCTGCCATGGTGCCACTCCTACTCCTGGCACTTCCGCCATCTGACTTGTTCCTAGCCCTGGCACCTCTGCTTTCTGATTCAGTCCTCACCCCCATCTTTTGAGGGGGCACAGGATGTGCCTCAGCCTGGTAGTCAAGGCCCTGCCGGACAGAGCAGGCAGTGGTGGTACCCGGGAGGGCCGCCCACATTTCCTGAGCTCTCCCTCTGCGTGAGCCCCTGACCCAGCACCAGGACCGTCCTGCCACCTCTGCGGTGCCCTTCCCGACAGGGCCATCTCCTGGGAGCCTCCCCACACTGGGGCATCTGGGCGCAGTGTCCCCCGATAGCACCCGGTACAGGCCTGGGCCTGCAGATGCCCTGGGAGGTCACAGAGCTCCCACGGGGGGGAGGGGTGCCTGAGGCCGCCCACTGAACACATACGGGGTTCAGCATGCCCAGGAGACCCCTTTCCCTCAATGGGGGAGGGCTGCCCAGCAGGCTCACGGGGCCCCAGCAGCTCTCCTCTTCCCTGCCCGGAGGAGGCCTGCTCAGGATCAGCCGCACCCCAGTTCCTTACTTGACAGAAGCCCACCAGACCCTCCATGACGCCCTCACTATTCCCAACTCCAGCGTGTGGCCCCACCCCACCAGCCTCCGGCTCAAGCCCTAGGAGCAGCTGTTTCCACCATCCCTGCCCATTCTGGCTCCAGGAGCAGGGAGGTGCTGGCGCCAGCAGAGGGTGGGCAGAGGCGGGGACACCCTCCCCAGCCAGCCTGTACCCCGTCATTAGAGCCCCCAGAGAGCTTGCAGCAGGCTGATGGCAGCGGGGTGTGCTGCTGCTGAGGGGCGCTGCGGCTCTAAGCAAGGCGGTGCGTGGAGGGGGCTCCCACCCTCCCCCCCATGGGATGGCATCTCTGCCCACCTGGAGTCTCGGTGGAGGCCTCTGGCAAGCCTGCTGAAGGCCAGGAAAGTGGTCAAGAACTGCCGGGAAACATTGGGAGCATCGGACAAGGCCGGCGACTCTCCCTGGTGAGGGGCCGAGCGGGGGCTTTGAAAGGTGCCCTACGTTGGAGGCCAGAGGGCTGCAAACAGGCTTCTGGAACGTTCTCTCAGGCATGGATGCTGGTTGGGGCTGGGACAGTGGCTCTCAACCCTGGTTGTGTACCAGACATCCAGGGGGTGCATTGAGACCAGTACGGCAAACCCCTTCTCTGGAGGTGAAGCCCTAGTGTCAGATGTCCCTAAAGCTCCCCCACCCAAAGGTGCCCCCAGAGAATTCCAAGGCAGAGAACCTACCCTCCTGGGGGCTTTACAAAAAATTATTTAGTTTGCTTTTTTGGGGGTCATACCCGGCCATGCTCAGGGGTTACTCCTGACTCTACACTCAGGATTTACTCCTAGTGGTGCTCGGGCGCATATGGGGTGCCGGGGAATTGAATTCGGTCGGTTGCGTGCAAGGCAAGTGCCCTAACCTCTGTGCTATCACTCTGGCCCTTTCCTCCTGGGAGCTTTAGGGAGCTCTGAAGCAGAGTGGTCACAGCAGAGAGATTTGGGGGTTTCTAAGGCCAGCACAGTTGGGGACAGCCCTGCCTCAGGCTCTGGGGTGGTGTTTTGAAAGCATGGATTAGGGGAGCTTGGATGAGGGGCCGGGCACGGCACCACAGAATGGGCGCTGATTACATCTTCCCAAATGAGCGGTTATCATACCGGCTATTCAGGCGGCTCTGCATTATTGATTAGCCTTCGCCTGGTTGCACGCCAGCTGGGGAGGAGGGTGTTGGGGCGGGGCGGTGGGGAGGGGGGTGTTTGGGGGCCCAGCCGGCTGAATAGAAATCAGCAGTCACTCCTGGCAGCTGGATCTGGGATGGGGAGCACTCATCACCTCTCCATTCAGTCTGGGGTTCTGAGCGGGGGCGGGGAGAGAGGCTGGGGCGGCCGCGAGCTCAGGAGATGCATTATTCATCCAAACCCCTCACAGGATCCACCGCTATTATCCCGAGCCACTCTGGAGCTTGGGCTCCTAATTTTTAATCACAGGGAAGGTGGGCGCCAGCCTTTTGTGATTAATCCGGAGCTAAAAATAGTTGGCTGCTTTGGGAGGGGCTTGTTGTCAGTGGTGGGGGAACACGTTAACTGTTGGTTGCCTAAGTCTCGGGGAGGCCCCTGTGGGACGAGGCATGGATGGGGACCCCGAGCGGGAAGGGAGGGTCCTGCTTGAAAGGGGCTGCTGGGAAGGGCCTGGTGGCCCCAGGGGCAAGGACACAGCTTGTGGGGTGGGGGGGCAGGCCCAGGAGCAAGGGACACAGCTTGTG
This sequence comes from Cryptotis parvus, assembly GCA_021461705.1. Taxonomy (NCBI): domain Eukaryota; kingdom Metazoa; phylum Chordata; class Mammalia; order Eulipotyphla; family Soricidae; genus Cryptotis; species Cryptotis parvus. Next base: position 128,828 of record JAJIBD010032283.1, read on the forward strand.
GGGTGGGGGCAGGCCCCTCTGAGGGCCTCCTCCAGGGCCGTGAGAACTGTTTGAGCATGAGAAGACTCAGGCCTCTGGGGAGTGCCCAGACCAGGAGCCCTGTCCATTGTGCCCCACCCAGGCCCTTGGAGCTCACAGGGCCAAGTGGGGCCCAGGACCACAAGCCTCCCAGACCAGGCAGTGGGCTTGTTTGCCTCAGGGCTTCTGCTGACGTGATGGGGTCGATTCTCTGGATGCCAGGCCAGGGGGACGTCTGTGGGGCTTCTCCAAAGTCCACTGGGGGACAGGCGGGTCCCCAGGGGGCCAGATGCTTCCATGGCTGACACAGGCCACAGCGGGACCCCTGTGGTTCCACGGCGGCAGGTGGTTTTGATTCTCCCTCTTCTCCTGGGCCATTTTTGTTTTTTAGATTTTTGGGACCACAAGTGGTGGTGCTCAGAGCTGACTCCTGGCTCTGTGCTTAGGGATCACTCCTGGCTGGGCTTGGGGAACCCTTTGGGGTGCTGGGTCAGCTGTGTGCAAAGCAAGTGCCCTCCCTGCTGCCCTTTCTGTCCAGCTCCATCTCCTGGGTCACTTTTTATTGGCCTTCAAGACTCAGCTAAGAGTCAGAAGGCCTTTCTGGAATCTTCCAGTCATATGTGGTGACTTTAGTCCTTGTCCCCGAGGGGCCAGACCTTCCTCTGTGTCAGTGACTCACCTGGGGAGATCTCTGTGCTAAGGTCGCCTTATCTACATTCACATGCCCAGCCTGGTGCCAGTAGGCACTTGGGTTTCCTCTGTTTGCTGAGACAAACCTGGCTTGAGTCTATTTCTTTTCCAAGCTGGTTGGTTGCGTGCAGCCACAGAATCTAAGTCCTCTTATCAGCGAAGTGGGATAATAAAGATCCCTGTGAGAATATTATTATTGGCTTCATGATAAGAGTGGTAGGGAGTGTTCAGAAAGGGACAGTGCAAATAGTGTTTTGTTGCAGGAACTGTTGCCAAGAGCTTCTGCATCTTGCCTGGAGTTACCTCCTGTAGGCCACTTTGTACATATAGGGGAAAACAGTTTGAATCTGTGACTTTATGTAACAGTATCCCTTACCATGTATTCTATGTTAGCTGGTATAGGTATTTTCTCTCACACTACCACAGTCATCGTGAGACTAGATAGATCTTACACAGCCAGATATATTTACCTGGCCACATTGGATCTCTAACTAATTAGACCGAGAGAGAAATGCATTGCCTCCAAGCAAGCATGGCTCTCTAATAAGTCCTAAAGGCTAATACACAAAACAACTATGAAGTAAAGGCGAGAATCTTGTGAAGGCTTGGAGAAATAAATACCTGGCTGTAGAGCATCTATTGGTACAGATAGATGCCCTTCCTCCCACTCTACCCTGCAGGGGGCACTTCCAAGGCAGATCTTGGCTGAGGCAATATTAACATTTCAATAGGGCTAGGTGAGGTCCTGGGAGAAGTTACCTGAGGGAATTGACCCTAACTGCTTCCCAACCTCAATGCGGTTGGTGTGGGCGATCTGAATTGAAAAGATAGAAAAGCTGTAGCCTGCTTTCTTCAGCTTCTTTTTTTTGGCTCTTTTTTGCCTTTTGCCTTTCTGCCTTCTCCCTCTGCTCACTGCCTCTCTGTTCTCTTCCCTGTTGGGCCTTAACACGTGGGCGGCCATCTTGGCTTAGGAATCTAAACCTACACATGGCTGGGGCCCAGCCAGGCACCTGAAGCCCGGGGTTTTCCTGATACTGGACTGTAAACCAGAACCTGTGAGAGTGAAGCCTTTTGAAACTTTTGCTGGATTCTCGCATCTTTCTTGGTCTGCCGGCCACCGATCTCCTGGGGCAGAGGGGGAACCCCTGACCCTGCTCCCGGATTTTGTCCAGGGTGCCCAGCGTTCTCCGACAGTGCTTATTAGGTCCAGTAACTCAAGGCTCATAGGGGATGTCCATGAAACACTGTGCCAAAGGCCTCCTGTGTGGGTCTCCCTGTCCTGGGCAACACCACCTGCAGGGTCTCACTGAATGCTGCAACGGGAGGCTCAGAGCGAGAACAGCAGGGACATAGGAGAGCTGGAATGGGAACTCACTCTGCTTGCTCCTATCCTCGCTTTTTGGCAGTGGTTGGGCCACACCGAGAGGTGCTCAAGGTCTACTCCTGGCTCTGTGCTCAGGAGTAGCTTAGGTGATGCTCAGGGGACCATGTGTGATGCCAAGGATTTGAACAGGGGCTGGCTGTATGCAAGCCAGATACTGTAACCTATTTCCTCTCTACTGTAACCCCCTGTAATGTTTTACAGAGGCCGGATATGAGCACTCCTAGAGCTGCCGTGGCCCCTTCCGTAGGCTCTCCTGCCCGTCTCCTCCTCATTTCTCCCGGGCTGGCTGGGGCACACTTTGCACACCGGGGTCTAACCTAAATCATGAGATGCCAGGAAGTGTGGCCTATGCCCCACTGGAGACAGAGAGACGTCTGTGAAAGGACTGGATGAATGATTTCTGAGTCTCTGGCTGCACTCCCAGCCCTCTCCTGCAGGCTGCCTCACTGACCCCAGGGATGGGACCCAGGGCACCCCCATGCAGCCTGTGCCCGGGCTGTGTCCCGGGCTGTGTCTGGCCGGTGTCCTGGCCTTTAGGACACAATGATGTGCTCGGCTGCTCTCATCACATCTCAACTCAGATCCTCCCTGTAGCTAGTCGGAGCAAAGGCACCCGCTATTGGCAGAGATGCAACCAGGAAGCAGTACGTGGGGCTCCCTCAATACGGTTAAAAGATAGGGCCAGGGATGAGGCCAAAAGGGCAGAGCAGAGGGTCCTGGGTACTGCCAGCATCGCTAGCCAGACAGCAGCAGACTGGCTCCCACTGGGAAACAAACCAACCACCCACGAAAACCAAATCTATGCCTTGATCCTGCTTCTGTGCATTTATCTGAAGGGACGGGACCAACACCCGAGACAGGACCAGCTCCCCAGCACTGTGGCATCTGAGCACCACTACCCCTCTTCAGAACTTAGAGCCACTAAAGCGCTTCCACTTCCAGAGCCCGCCTGGCTCCATCAACAGCCCTACCGGCGGCACTTGGGATCTGTGGTCGCCACTGTGGTGGTGGAGGGGAGCTTAGCTCTGCAGGGCACGTGCAGCTGGGAAAGGGCAGAAGCCAGCCCCCATCCTGCCCCCAGTCTGGATTAGTCCTCTAGGGCTTCTCTGTCACTCAGAGCAGCTCTTGGACTCCAGGACACACTGGCCAGTTGCGACTAAAGAAAGGTAAAGCTCCATGGGCTGGCAGGCAGATGTGGCGGTCATGAACTTGTACTGTGTGCTGCCCTCTGCTGGGCCTGGCGGGGCACTGCAGACAGATTTGGGTTTCTGAATATCAGCCCTGTGGTAGTGCTATCTGGGGGTGCAGGATGCTGGTGACTTAGCAGGACCCCCCAAAAAACATGCTAGGGAGTGAATGACGGCTTTGGCTGGAAGGAACCTATGTGGTATGGTAGGAAAAGTGAAGGAACGTTCCACGTAATGCGGAGGAAGGCGGGAAGAATCACGTGCACAGGCTTGAGAGGAGAGGCGTAGTGGTGTGGTGGGGCGAGCACATGGCCTCTGGGCCTGTGGTCCCCACCTCCTAGCATCCATGCTCCAGCTGCAGGTTCACCCCTGGGACTCTGGAGCTGGCCGGGGCAGAGGCCAGAGCTCGGGGCTGCATTTGGATTCGGGAGCCTGGTCAAAAGCTGTCTGTCTACACTCAGTTCTGTAGGGCAGAGTGCAGAGGGCAGAGGCCGGGCCACATCAGCTCCTGCCCTGTGGCCACCACAACCCACGTGTGGGGGTTGGTCTACACCTGGGTCACTCTTGGTTCTGAGCTGGAGGGACCAGCAGTGTCAGGGCTCAAAGCTGGGCCTCTTGGATGCAAAGCATGTACTCATCCTACTGAACTCTGTGGCCCCTGGACATGCACTCTGAAACCCAAACCGGTGGGCATGGGGCATTCTGTTTGCTAAATCTACCAGGCCAGAGAGGCCACACAGAGACTGGCCAGAGACAGATGGTCAGGGCACCCCTGTCCCCCCAGCACTGCCCCAAACTTCCCGGTAGAGCAATGGCTCCTCCTGCCCCTGAGGACAATGACCCATTGAGCCCGGGCAGCCAGAGCTGGGTCTAGCATCCTGGAAGCAGAAAGGGTGAGCGCTCAGAAATAATGATTACTGTTTTAAGCTCCCGGGCTTGTGGGTGATTTGTTATATAGCAATAGATAACCCGGAACAGACTTTGCAGAAACAGCCAAAGGTGTCTGTATTCAGAACATTGTGAGGCTTCATGCTGGCTCCTTCTGTCTCTTTGTGATGGGGTTTGGGGGACCTGAGTGCTCAATGTTTAGGGGGTCACTCCTACCATCACTTGGCTAACAGGGCTGGACAGTTCCATGCTGGGAGCCACTGGGGTCACACCTGGTAGTGCTAGAAATGTGGAGGACGTGGTGCCAGGGATCAAACTCTGGGCCTTGTGCATACAAGGAATGTGCTCCAGCCTTTGAAGCCATCTCCCCAACCCATAATGAATGTAAGTGGAAGGACAGGTGAATTTAGTGGTCACTTTAAAGCTTGCCCATGGAATAATCAAAATAGATACCGGGATGGCTGGGGGTGGGAGAGAGCAGCTGATATAAGAAGATAACAACCCCCCGCCCACTCTCTGGACATGCTCTTGGCTTTCTCTTCACACTCTCCTTGAATGTGCCCGTATGGCAGCAGGATAGATCAGGGCTAGCACGTCCAGAGATGGCTAGCCAGCAGGCGGCCGGACCCGGACAGGTCAGGTCCAGGTGTGTTCCAACGCCAGGCGGTGAGCACAGGAATCTCACCCTGAGCACCATGGCCGTGGCCGGGGACTAGGTAGCCGGGAGAGGATGACAGGAACCACTGGGTACAGCTGAGAGAGACCCAGAGACAGGTGCAAAGTGCAGGGACCCTGCCCACATGCACACGCTGTGGCTGGAGGCTAAGGAAAGTGGAAACAGGTTGACCATGGGGTAACCGCCCAAGAGAGGCCCAGCCACAAGATTTCGGAAATCAGATACAGGACAGGGCACTCCAAGGCAGAATGAGTGATATTGTACATGGGGGTAAAGGAGAGGCCTGGCATTTGGGAAGACCCAAACACATCTACTTACATCCTGCACTAAACTCTGACTTTTTTTTTTCTCTTTGGGTTATACCGGTGATACTCAGGAGTTACTCCTGCGATGCTCGGGGGACCATATGGGATGCCGGAGACAGAACCTGGGTCGGCTGCATGTGAGGCATGCTGTACTATCACTCCGGCCCAGACCTCTTACCTGTTTAGATGCAAATCTCTCATCTACAGTTCTCAAGAACCCACTGTGCAGGAAAACCCAATTTTATGTTAACACACAGATTTATTCTATTTTATTTTTTTGATGGCTGAGGATCAAACTCAGGGTCTCACACACACAGGGATTCTACAGTGGGCTGCACTCGGGCCACACAGATACACAAAGCTTGCTTTGTGGATGAAGACGAGGGTTACAGTGGCTCTGTGCCCTGGACAAGGCCATACTGCACAAGGGCGGAGGGCTCTGGCCCCCAGACCCGCAGGTGACTAAGCTGCGCCCAGTGCCTCTGGCCGGCCTCTATCCCCACTTCACATGCTGCAGCCACTGTCTCGACCTCGGGGATGAGCAGAGGGCAGAGTCAGAGCAACCCTCACACCACCATAGCCTAGGCTGGAAGCCACCAGCCGGGACCCTGCTGCTCCCTTCCATGCAGTGATGTCACAAAGGGAGGTCGCGCAGGGCAAAAGTGTGTTTCCGCCCTCGGCGTTCCCCCTCATTAATCTGAGTCTAATTGGATCACAACATTCCCCGGTAAACAGCAGCCCCTCTCCCCCGACCCGCGATTGTGCTCCTAATCAGTCCGTGTTATCAGGAAGCCGCTCGCTAATTGTCGCCGGCCTCACTGCATGCCAGGTAAGGAGGCAGCCAGAGATAATTATAATCAGATCTAATTAGTAATTATAACGGATCCCGACTAGAAATTGTTTTCAGTTAAATATTCCCCGAGAGGTGCTAATAGTCTTGGGGCCTGCAGAGAGACCCAGAAGCCCAGGGGAGAGGGGCCAGGAGCAGGGGACGCTTCCCACCTACATTCCCACCCTCGGACCCTGCAGGAACGAGTGGGCCGGGTGGGGCGGAGCTGGCCTGGCCTCTGGGGCCCCAGCTCCCGGGGAGGCACTCAGCTCTGACTTCCAGCCGCCGCCTTCCCAGGGCAGCTGCTTCTTACCAGGCAGCTCGGCCACCTGAGCCGGAAGTTTCTGGACCAGCCCAGTAGCGGGTTACCTTGGTCTCCACAGCACCAGGCTGGAGTTAAGGAAATGCAGGTCCCGGAGCCCAGATTCCCCTGGAGTGGGCCGTGGGGTCATCTGCACCCCATCCTGCCACCCTGGGCCCTCCTCGTTCTTCTTGCGTCTCTAGCAAGGCTTTTGCAAGCTCTGGGTGGTCTTACTGTTAGTCAGGATTCACCGACCCCCATCTCTAGGCCGGGTACGGCTCAGTGGCCGAGTACTCGCCTTGTGTGCATGAGGCTCCCTCCTGGTGACCAGCTCTGCCAGCACAGATGAGCAGAGAACAGTCGCCCCAGGTTCCACGGCTCTCTCCCTGATATAGGGGGCTTCCTCAAACACCGACTGTGACCCCTCACCCTCCTGCTCACAACCAAATCCAGCTCTTCTGTGGGCTCAGGCCATTCCTCAGAGCCCCCACAGCCCCCGCTTCCCTTCATCCCTTCATCTCGGCCTTGGTTATAGGATTTCTTTTGTATTTGTCTTCAGGCCACACCCTGTAGTGCTCGGCGTCCACTCCTGGCTCTTGTGCTCAGAGGCGATGCCTGGCAGAGTCAGGGACCACACGTGGTGCCGGGATTTGAACCACATCCATGCTGCAGCTGCAGGTAGGGCATGTGCCTCATCCCTGCACTGTCTCTGTCCCACACGGTGCAGTTTGCCTTTGCTTTCAAAACGGAATCCTGTCTGTTCCCCCAGGGGAGATCCCTCCCTCCCTCCCTCCCCTCCCTCCCTCCCTCCCTCCCTCCCCCTCCCTCCCTCCCTCCCTCCTCTCTCTCTCTCTCTCTCTCTCTCTCTCTCTCTCTCTCTCTCCCTCTCTGTGTCTGTGTCTGTCCCTGTCTCCCCTCTTTCTCTTCACACTGGCAGTGCTCGGGGCACACGCAGTGCCAGGCAAGCTCCAGTCTTGCGGCGCATCTCCTGGGTTCCCAGACCTCAGAGCTGTGAATAATGCCCCCTCCAGAATCTTCAGTATCAAATGAAGATTAAAGATTATCTGGGTGCTAAGGGGGTGAGTCTGGTGCCCAGATGCCAGCTGCCCACTCCACTTGCCATGCGGGTTTAGGGATCTTCACCTGAATTTGGTGGGCCCCGGCCCTCTTCTGGCTGACCCCATGTTGGCACCTGGCTGACTTGGGGATTATCAGGGCAGGTTTGCTATAATCTCTCACCCTCCCGTTCACACCCATCCCTGGGCAAGTTGGGGCATTCCTGTGACCATTGACACTTGGATTTTGTTTTTGTTTTTGGGTCACACCCAGCAGTGCTCAGACTCTGTGCTCAGTGCTTAGGGGCTGCTCCTGGTGGTGCCGGGCAATTGAGCGTGCAAGTGCCTGAGCCCTGTGCTGTCCCAGCTCTTCCCGAGTACTGGAGGAAGTGGTGTGGGTGCGAGGTGGGTCCACAGGACCCAGGAGGCTTCTCAGAACTGCTTCCTACTAACTTTAGCCCTGGGAATCTGCCCCCCCACCCCCAAACCCCCGCTGGTGGCTACTCAATAAATAAGTGGGAAATAAAGGATTTATAAGAAAATAGAATGCAGTCAAAGGTAAATTGTGGGCTTACAGGATTCAGAGAGACAGGCAGAGGCTCTGAAAAGCCTCCTGCTCTTCCACATGGGGCCCTTCCGGGAGTCCAGCTTTGCTCTCTGATTTGCATCTCTGAAAGGTAATCTTGGAAAGTGATTTCCCTCAGTTGCTCTCCAGCAGAGTGGAGAAGGCACCTAGGCTCTCACATTACAGTAATAACACCAATGCGGCATCCACCTTCGCCTTAATTATTTTTCTGTATTACCAATGGAGCTCGTTTAATAAGATTTATAGGTGGCTGGGAAGTGGGGGTGAGCTGGTGTTTGGCCCAGATAAAGGGCCGGGCAGACGCTCTCTCCCACCTTGGTCATCACTGGGATGAAAACATAGACTAAAAGCTTTGCAGCACTTAAGTAACAATAATGTCAACACTTCACCTGCCTTCCCCTTAATGACTTTTACCTTCACTCTGAGATCCAGAGACTCTCAGACATAGGGCAGAGCTGAGATCTGAGATCCAGAGACTCTCAGACATGGGGCAGAGCTGCTACTGGCTCTCTCTGTGCCCAGCCGCTCACGAGGAGCCCGGGAGGGATGGCGGGTTCTAGCCCTGGCCCACCATCCCAGCAGAGCCTCGCAACAAGCCAGACGACCCCCACTCCATGAGGGCCTCCATTTTCCACATCGGGACTTCCCCTCATCAGAACTCCACCCAGCAGACGAGCCTATCACAGCCCAGCTCGCGCCGGCTGCATGGTTCATCAATAAATGCTGGATTTAGAGGTGACTACAAGAGTATGTTACCTGCACGGCAGAGCCTGGCAAGCTACCCGTGTCGTATTTGATATGCCAAATACCAGTAACAATTATAGACTTCATTCCCATGACCTGGTGGAATGGTTTGAGGCTCTTTATGTTCCTGAAGTGGGCAGATGCCCTTGGGTTATCATGCATGTGACAGGATGTAGTGGCAGAACCTGGCAAGCTACCCATGTCGTATTTGATATGCCAAATACCAGTAACTATTATATACTTCATTCCCATGACCTGAGGGAATGGTTTGAGGCTCTTTATGTTCCTGGAGCAAGCAGGTGCCCTTGGGTTCTACTAGGATGAGATAGGACATATGGAGATGTTACTGGGGCCCGCTCGAGCAAATCGATGATGAACGGGAAGACAGTGACAGTGACCTTCACTCTTACCACCAGAACCTGTTTTGGTACGATTCCTGTACAGGTGAACAGCCTCTGTTTGCTTGTCTGTGGTTCTGCAGGGCAGGGAGCTGCTGTGGGCGTGGGTGTGAGAAGGAGAGAGGAGAGAGGAGAGAGGAGAGGGAGGAGAGAGGAGAGAGGGAGAGAGGAGAGAGGAGAAGGGAGGAGAGAGGAGAGGAGAGAGGGGAGGAGAGAGGAGAGAGAGGAGAGAGGAGAGAGGAGAGAGGAGAGAGGAGAGAGGGAGAGAGGAGAGAGGAGAAGGGAGGAGAGAGAGAGAGAGGAGAGAGGGAGAGAGGAGAGAGGAGAGAGGAGAAGGGAGGAGAGAGAGGAGAGAGGAGAGGAGGAGAGAGGAGAGAGGAGAGAGGAGAGAAGAGAGAGGAGAGAGGAGAGAGAGGAGAAGGGAGGAGAGAGGAGAGAGAGGGAGAGAAGAGAGAGAGAGAGGAGAGGGAGAGGAGGGGAGAGAGAGACGGAGAGAGAGAGAGAGGGGAGAGTGTTGGGGGTGCAGTGTGTGGTGCGGTGTGTATTGTGCAGTGTTGTATAGTATGTGGTGTTCACAGAGGCTTTTCCTGGCTCGTCCCGGACAGTGGAGCAGAGGTAGAGGGGAAGGAGGGAGGTGATGGAGATGGTAGCAGGGCATCCAGAGGGCCACCTCGCCAGGAGACAAGGGCGCGGCAGATAGTGTCTTGACTCCCAGGCAGGACAGATGCTGCCACCAGGTGGGAGGGGCCATGGAAGTGCCATTGGCGGTTGGGGCCTGGGTCTTGCCAATATGCTGGAGGTCTGGAACAATGTTTCTCAAATGGCCATGTTGGACCGCTGGATATTCCAAGGATGAAACCTGCATCAGTGTGTGTGTGTGTGTGTGTGTGTGTGTGTGTGTGTGTGTGTGTGTGTGTGGGGGCGCAATGCACAAGACTAGGGTCGGCAGGAAGGAGACAAGCTGGAGAAGAGGCCCCTGTGGCCAAAGGTTGAGAAGCACTGTCCTGGAGGACGTCCTGGTGGGTGTGTACCGTCTGAGCCGCGGCCCCAGCAGTAGAGGCTGGGCTGTGTCATTCTCCAACTGTCGGGAGCTTATGTAACTGCCCCCTGGCGAATGGGCAGCATCTGCCCAGAAAACGCCAGCTTGAAACTTTACATAATCCCAAAACTTTATAACCAAAAGTCTAGGCCTCATCCTCCACTTTTCTCTCTCTCTCCTGGCCCCTACCTCCCATGGACTGCCCCACCTTCACCAGAATCATGACAGGATCCCCAAGTGACCTCCCCCAATCTTCCCCCAATACAGCAGGCAGCTGACCCTTAACAACGGAAGTCAGACCCCTCACACCTCATTTGGAGCCTTTCAATGGTGGCTTTGTCACTCCCAGGAAGGGTTGGCTCCAAGAGTCACAGCTTTTCTTTCTTCCAGAATTTGGTTAAAGCCACCTTCTTCTTTTTTTGATCATACCCGGCAAAGCTCAGGGGTTACTCCTGGCTCTGCACTCAGATATTACTCCTGGCGGTGCTCAGAGACCATATGGGATGCTGGGGATCGAACCTGAGTTGACTGTATGCAAGGCAAATGCCCTACCTGCTGGACTATCACTTGGCCCCAGAAGCCACTTTCTAACACAGAAAATCTGAACAGTTACAGCAAGGAAGGAACTGAAGTCATAACAAAAGATCTTTCCATAGAAAAGCCCAGGTTCAGATGCCTTCACTGGTGAGTTTGTCCACTCTGCAAAGAGGAAACAGGATCAGCCTTTCCCAACATCTTCCGGAAACCAGGGAATGTCCAACTCATGCCACAAGATGGTATAATAGTAACAAGAGCATGTTACTAAGGGCAGACAAAGTTCCCACAAAAATAGGAGCACAGATCTATAATCAGGAATATAGATGAAAAGGTCTCCCCCAAAATGAGTCAAACCAACTGCAGGAACACAAAACAAAACAGAAAACCTCAAAACTAAATGAGATTCATCCCAGAAATTCAAGCTTGGTTTAACATTTGAAAACATGGGGCTGAAGTGATAGTCTAGTGGGTAGGGCATTTGCCTTGCATGCGGCTGAATTCGATTCCGGCATCCCAAATGGTCCCCTGAGCACCACCAGGAGTGATTCCTGAGTGCAGAGCCAGGAGTAACCCCTGAGCATTGCCAGATGCGACCCAAAAAAAGCAAAAGAAAAAGAAGAAAACAATTCATAGAACAAGGCTTATTAGTAAAGAGCAACTGCCCCCTCCCACCCCTCCACCTCCAACACACATGCACGCACACACACACACTCATTTCAATAGACACAGTATAAGTATTTCACAAATCTCAACATCATTTGTGGGAAAAACTCTTAAAAATGTAGGAACAGATGGACTCCCAATCAATCGACGATCAATCAATGAATCAATGAATCAATCAATCGCGGTCAGTCAGTCAGTCAGTCAATCAATCAATCAATCAACAATCAGATCCAGGGCCTGAGGGAAGCATCCTGCTGACGCTGTATGTGGGGACATGCAGTCCCCAGATTTGGGAGAAAGCCAGGACGGCACTTCACACTTTATCAACCTGTGTCACACGCTGTATCAGTCCAGAATTGAAATGAAAAAGAAGAAAAATTATTCCCTCCTCTTAGACAAAATTATCTGGGAGTCTTTAGAAACTCCCACAAAACCAGTCCAATATGAAAAAATGAGATCACCGAGGTAATAAGATTAAGATTCAGATACAAATAAACCGTCTCTGTGTTAGCAATCAACTGAAAAGTAAGATTAAGAAAAGTTCATTAATAGCAACAAATAGAGGAATGTATTCAGGAAAGTATTTAACACCAGAAGTATAGAATAAACATCAGAAGTATAGAATATTCTGAAACCAAATGCTGCTGGGGAAAATGAAAGATTTAAATAAATAGAAAGACATCCCATGTTCATGAACTGAATATTGTTACAATATTAACAATATGCTAGCTGTCCTCAAATTGGCTCTATTGGATCAATAAACCATAGATCATTCATGACTCTTAAACAATTTCTATTAAAATCCTAGCAACCACTGCACGGAAATGGGCAAATGGACTGTAAAATTTTATTAAAATGCAAGGGACTCCAAATAGCCAAAAACATTCTGGAAAAGAAGAAACTTGGGCGCGGGCAGGGCTTAGCATCCCGAATAGAGAGACATAATCTGAAAGTGATCAGAACAGTGTGGAACTAGCATCTGAACAGACAGGAAGATCTCTTGTACTAATTAAGAAGACCTTAAAGACACTTATGCTTTTGATCATGTGACTTTTGAGAAAAGTGTGAGGGTATTCTAGAGAAGATAAGATAATCTTTCCCACAGATAATGAATGCCAAGACCACTGGATAAACAGATGCAAAAATCTAGGTACTTGCCTCACACTGGATGAGAATTTAACTTCAAACAAAGCATAGGCTAAATGGAAGGCTAAAACCTTAAAAAATGTGTAGAAGAAAATATAGACATCAAGCTTGCAGACTTTGGGTTCTAGAGGGTTCTTAAATATGACAACAGAAGCATAATTCAGAGAGCAGAACTGTTAAACAGATTTTGATGAAACTAAAAGGTTGTTGGACTCAAAAAAAACCATCAAGAAAAGGAAAAGACAAATTACAAACCAAGGAAATATTTACTGGCATAC